>LLCD01000531.1:0-17536 GCA_001414355.1 Hymenoscyphus salicellus
GAGTATGGGGATATTGAGAAAGGGAGGAAAAGGGGGGTTGAGAGGGGGATTGGGGAGGCTTCGTGTCCGAAGGGTGTTAGGGTTGTGTAGATGGTTTTGGGGATTGGATACCATGTCTTTCATGAATTTCCTTGTGGCATTTCCCTTCCTCTTTTTTTGTTGGCGCCGGAAGTCTTGCCAGACTTTGTATATTATACCCAGATGATAGCTGTTTACTGAAGATAGATATATGCGTATATATAATCAGATGAATTTTAATACCTTTGGAAAGATTTGGAAACTCTTTCACCCTCTTGTAATTGGTTTCCTCAGTCAATATAACTTGTAATTGTGATGTAAAATGAGGCTACGTACAAACGATCATAAAAATATATCCAAAAATAAACAAAACAAACAACACCACAGACATACAGACAATATATCCGAGCGCAGGAAATATCCCCGACATATATTCCCGAGTGAATTCCCAAGTAACTTAATACCTCCCAAGGTAATCTTTCCGAGCAAAATAATATTTCCATTCATAAGAATATATCCGAGGAAGGTTTCCGAGTGATTAAATATTTCCGAAGAGAATATCTCATAGTAAAATGATATTTCCGAAGTTTCGGAATTGGACACTTCGGAATTATACACCTTGAGAATAACATCTCCGCAGTGAAGGACAAAGACCTCAACAGGCTGATTATCAGTTGGAGAATACAGGGTAATACGCTGTAATACCCTCTAACGGTTCACTCTCTACGGGGACGAAACAAACGTCGGAATTTGTACCAGTGCCACCGCGCCTACCACACTAAGAGGTTGTTTAAAACACCTCATAAAAACACCAAATAAATCTAGAATAAATCTTTGATAATCAGATAGCACTAGATTGAATCTTAGTAGAGTTTAACAAGAGCGTTGTGGTTGATTTTCAAGTTTCTTACCTTTATCCTCAGGGACAAATTCCGACGTTTTTTGCATCCCCATAGAATCCCTGAAGCACAATCCCAGGCCATGCTGTGTTTCAGTGGACCACCCTAAAAGTTGGGCTCTCATTACAGGCTCGCTTGCTGCTATAGTTCAGGGTGTCGCAGCCTTTCACCAGGGGGTGACCAGTTAAAAGCCTGCAGCTTACTTACAGAGCATCACAGCCTTCCCTGTATTCTCCAGACTTTTGAAGGGCCCTTCGTGGCTGAGTCCTCGATTCCTTGTCTCCGCTTGGAGGTAGTAGATGAAGCATGTATTGTTAAGACTATTTCTCCCAATTTGTTTGAGTACATGACGGAGAGCAATGACTAGATAGCTTCAAATATTTTCTGGCAATATGGCATTTTTGACGTTTCAACCTCAATAGCGTACAGCTTACTACTGGGGGCCTAAGAACAGATGACCAAACCTTTTATTTCACTGTGGTGCTGTAGGCGTACTTGGAAATGAAACTAACAATAGTGAGTGGTAATTAAGTTCATTTGCCCCACCGTCAGTGAATTTTGATATGTAATGCAAAATACGAGGCCAGGTTGGCAAGTCTATCTTTATAACAAACCAATCTTAGTGCAATGTTCATTTCTTAAACCATCCCACCAACAGAGTAAGTCTGCATATCATCATGGAGGAAGCAAAGCCCACCAAGGCTCCACCAGACTTGCAAGATGAGTTTCAAAAGCTAGCCATCTCAGGTATGACTTTTTCTGAAACAAGACAAGAGAAACAACGCACACATACCAAAGCACCACCCAAACTCGATACACTACCCACCGAGCTCATCTTCAAAATATTCGAGAACCTCAACCCTGTGCACGCGACTTGCGCTGGCTTGACCTGCAAGAAACTCTGGGAAATCCGCAACAAACCACACCTTCGCCAACCATCAAAGAATCCAGGGCCTTGAGAAAATGTGGTACATACCAATTGATGGCCGGAGCCCGGAACTAAAACGATTTTATCGAAAGTGGGTGGATAGTAATAAAGAAGTCAAGTGGAGGGGTGAATGTAGGCCCGGGAAGTTGTTAAAATACTAACTCGAGGTCGGAAAGAAGTCAGGTCAATGAATAAATATGGAGTCAGGGTAGATACACTTGGTGCTGGTGGTAGTGCGTTGCCTATTGAGATCTTGGAAATTATGTTCTCAACATGAAATTATGACATGATCGTCTACTTGGGATATGCGAGAAGGCACGATGGTATTCAAAAGATAATTGCCATAAATACAAATCCATTTTTCTCCCGAGACTTCAAGTGACAATGTGTTCTTCATTGCTTACCCCTAGGCGGGGTTCACATAAGAAGTTTCAAATGGAGCTTCAGCTTGAGGGGTGAGGCGAGCAAGGTGTCTTCGCTCGTCAGTGTCCCAATCCAAAGTCGCTGAATGTACCGTGACACGGTTCTGTAAAGATATTAGCACCCCATCACGCAAATTTCAAATTGTAAGCGATTTATGAAGAGGAACAACTTACATCCCAAACCACAACTGTTCTTGGGGCCCATCTAATTCTTACTTGCCAATCAACACCACGACCAATATGATTGTACAAGAATCCAAGAAGAGCATCACTTTCTTCCTTCTTCAACCCCACGATGCTTCTAGTAACTAGTTCCAACAGTGAGCAATCTACCAATGTAGCGAAATAAATGAAATGATAGGGAGCAACTTACAACCAGTATTGATGAACAAAGCTTTCTCTTTCGTGACGGGATGAGTTCTCACAATCGGATGCTCATTTTTGACGGGCTCTCTCCTCACCACTCCATCCCTGTCTCTACTGAAAGCAGCTTGTTCAAATCCTGAGTGCACAGCTTTCAAACCATGTAACCTCTCTTTAAGTGCTTCGCTCAAGCGGTTATAAGCTTCCACTTGACTGGCGAATAGAGTATCGCCCCCTAAACGTGGTATTGAGTCAGTTTGTTATCAAAACGGCAAGAAGAGAGAAGAGAAACGCAACTAACCACTCCCAGGTCCCTCAAACTGATACAAGAATGTAGTTCCAGGTGGCTGTTCCTCATAGCTAACATCACTGTGCCAGCTTACACTACTGTTTTTCTCGAAATACCTCTCATCTACCTCCCTAACTCCCTTCCCAGCAACTGGATACCGATGCACAATATGCAACTCTGGATATCCTTCTGGAGAGCCACTTGTAGGATGGATATGGTGTTTTCCAAAATGTCCTCCGAATTCCAATACTTTGTCGAGTGAAAGATCTGCGAAATCTTGATCTTTGAAGACAACTACTTTTCGCTGGGCGACGAGAAGGGCTAATTGGTCTTTTCCTGCTGGGGAAAGAGTACTTAATTGGATACCGCTGACTTCGGAACCGATTTTCGGGGTCAGTTTTTGGATCTTGGTGCCAGATGGGAGGAGATCGGGGAATGAGGGGGAGGCGAAGAGACCGGAGTCTGTGTGGGTGAAAGGGAGAAGGGGTGGATATTTTTGGCCGTGATTCCAGGTTGGGAGATAGTGGGGGTACTAGGTATGTTAGTGTTCTTGTGTGACGATGTCGAAAAGGTGAGGAGATGAACTTTTGCGTTGGTTGTCCCCCCTTCGATTTCGATTTGTCTTTTAACTTTGGGTTGGTCCTTGGGGGCTTCTGGGGCTGATGGGGTTGCTGGTTGGAGCTTCTCTTGGGAGATGGGTAGAATCTCCACCGGGAGATCTTGAACTGATGGTGCCATTGTGAGTATTGATAATTGGTATGTCTTCTTATTCTTATCAATCAAATGCGTGGAAAAGGTCGTGAGATTTAGGTGTTCTTTGAATGGGGGAGAAAAGTCTTAATATACACGTTCACAGTTGATCTCGTATAGTTTAAGTGGGGTTTAGTTCCAATTTAAAAGGAAGTGTTCATCCTACACATGGTGGTGTATATTGCAACGGGGAAAACGCCATCTACTTGATAATGATAACCTCTCAACGACTTCAAAAACACGGACATAACAAAAAAAAAACGGATACCCGCATCCCCTTATCGCCTGCAGATACAATTACTCCATATATGCTGAAATTTAATTGTTGCAGCATGTGCCAAAACGTGGAGAGTTTGGGGGAGCTAGACATGGGGACGCTCTGCGATTGGTTGATCCAATACTCAATCCAGTCTAGTACTGCTGTATAACAGGATATTGAAGAAATTCGCAATTGGCACCATCATGGTGAAAGTTGGGAGATTGTTTTGTATTGGTTGTGGTGTTGATGAAATGGTGCATGATTAAGTAAGTCGATGGTGTGCTGAAAGCATGGAATTGCATCAAGAAGGTTGATAAGCGAGGTTTGATAGCGGGATTGATTATGTTGATAGGCCAGTTAAGATGTCTATGAATACGAAGACCATTCCTATGATAGCGCTCCTTGGGCAAAAAATAGTGCAACCACAAGAATATCAATTCAGACACCTTCGAGTAAAGTCATAATTGATTGATAAGCGATCTGAAATGTTAATAGAGTGGCCATGGGTTATTGGTGGGGTCATCCTTTATGTCGTAGTACTATATAATATGAGAGAGCAGTGAGGCGCATCTTGTGGCGTGTCCCCTACCTACAGGATCCACCACTCCGACTCATGTCAGATAGATGTCAAATAAAGAAATCCCAAAGTATAGCACCTAAGCCCCAACATCCTTGTAGATTCAAGAGGGCGAAAGGAATCAAACTCGCAAATCCAACCTAGGATATAACAACATTGACATCACACTTTGAACAAGGTTTCCTAAACCTAAAGGAAGAAAGATCTGGTAACAACATCCCTTTCCCTCTATACCCCTCAGTAAGTTCTAAAGTCAGAAAACGAGAATTCCCATTGATAATAGTATCCAGCGGCAACTATCATATCCCTAAGAATGATTTCTTCCCATTCTGTTTTTTGTTAGTTGTGCCTCTCTGCTAAGTGGGACAGGATGCTGGTTTTTTAGTGTTTGTTAAGAGGAGTGTAGGCTATTTTCAGTTTTGTTGTGTTGGTCTCACTTATTAATTTTGAGGGATTCACTATATTTTATGGGTCTTCAACTGCCGAACTTTAGCCTAGATTACTATCACTTGATTTAGAACCATTTTCTGAAACTCAAAAGTGCCAGTCTGGACCTAAGCCAGCTGACACTGCGCAAACTACTAAAAAAAGCTATCAGGTCCATCAATAATGTTAAGATGTACACACATAAACAAACAAAAGGCCTGTGGTTTCTTCTTTTATCATACTAACTTCCTTCAGCCCAAACTTCAAAACAATGTTCTTAGGGCATAGATGATGCTATTTAACGAGCAAAACAACCTTACACATCTTCTATACCACACGTTAGTCCTACCCTACTCCCTCAATCACTGAACCCATTTTCTTAACTTCCTAGTTCCTAGTCCAAAGCTCGTTAATCTTTAAGAGAAAGACGGACTGTTCATCTCTCACTTAACCACTTTTACTTACCTTAAATCCCCCTGCTGCTTGCGAGCTGTTAATCACAACCCAAATCAAAGTGCTACAAAGCAACAGCCACCAGCCTACCAGTGAATAGCTCTCTGTGGTTGTGCATTCTTCTTCTCACAAGATGAACTTGCGGTGTAGTTAAGTATATCGATCATACGACCACTTCATAATTCGCCAGGCCAGATGCTCTTCCAGACCTTTATAAACCCTCCTACACAGCCCTTTCGAATAAATTACCCCCGAAAAAGAACCACACTCACCCGCCAAATTGAAAACCGCATAATTCAAGGAGTATCCTGCAAAATGGCCTCATCACTCTCCAATCTCATCCGTCCCAAGCAACCCGCAACTCTCTTACCACTCTACTCCAGTCAACCATCACCAGTCACAATTTGGGAGTCAAAAAGCCTGAAATCGCTCTCGAAATCGCTATCTCAACGAATCACAGCACTACAAGACTCAAAAAGGTGTTTCAGGGAAAAGAATATAAAGCGAGGAAGGCTTTATGTCATTCAAGAACTTGGAAAGTGTTCAGTTAATCCCATTATATAAAGGGAGCAAGTTGAATCCAAATTTCAAAAAGGAGAAAGGTATAATAATTCCTCCATTTCAAATCCAGAAAGGCATACTAAGATCTTTCCCATTCCCTACGGAACAAAGTACAACGATCACGAAATGGAAAGAGCTACCTCTCGCAATTCGTCAGAGTTCGAGAGCTAAATTGGAAATCGAAAAGAAGAAGAAACCCCTTTTTCTTCAAAAAATCCAGGAGTTCCGGGGAACAGAGAGAGTGGACTATGGAAGTTTGGATGGAGAGTTGTGTTTGGAAATGTTGTTGGTGTTCTGGCTTGTGGGGGGCTTGGTGGTAATGATTGGTGCATAAACTGAAAGTTGAAGGAATACCTTGAAAATTAGCTACTTAGAATGGGTTAATAAACTCTGAATTTTCTGTATTTCAATGAAAGTTAACATGGGATGAAATGCCAATATGCACGGTATTTTACACAATGTAGAATCTAGGATAGCAATACATGCATCCGCGCTCCATCTGACAGGAATATCTCAAATGCACCCACGAATTTTCCCCTGAAAAACGCAACTGCATAGGCAATAAACGGTTGCAACAGACAAGCATTCATTTCAGTGCTATCTAGAGATTGTCAGTAAACACCCCAGCTATAGAGAATATACCGCAAGAATCTCCAATTCACAACAGCATCACTATCAACACACATCTATCCTACAAACAAATCCACTTATATACCAAAACAAAAGCTTCCTCTGTGATACTACGAATTTATTGCAATATGGGGGATCACTGTAGTCCTGGCAAACCCTTGAGGCGCGGTTAAGTTTTTGAGTTGTCAGCTTACCACCTTACATGGCCTGATGGCCCCCAAGCTTCCAAAACCGCGTAAATATCCAATTGGCCTTTCCAAAACGTAAACGCATAGCTTAAATCCTACGCTTTCGTCACCGAGCCACATTGATATGGGGGAATGAACTATCCTCGCTTAATTTGACCACCATTGGTACAGTGAGGCTCGTAATTATCAATTACCACAAGCGCATAGGGTGATCCTCCCAGAAAGACTGAAGCTTTGCAGAGCGTAAGATTCATTTTCCGAAATTGATGCATGTAGAATCTTGCACGGGATTTGGGATTATTTACTCTCCACCTCGCGAAAGACGGGGTTTTGGATTCTAGGCCAACGTGAACGCGAATTCGAGTTTAACGCGAGAACAGGATTCTTTTTTACATCAAAAATGAGGATACGTCAGAGCTATTCGCGCTTCTGGTGGTGAGATAGGTAAAAGAGGTTCCGCAGTGCGTGTATGTGTAGTTTTGGGTGGGTTGAACCCTTTGATCGCCAAAAGTGTAAAGTAGCAGTATTTCTTTCCCAACTTTCCATCTTCTTTTCCAGTCAACACACACCTACAATCAGTTACCACAAACTCTCTATATTTCATTTCCACGCTCATTCGCATCCCAACGTCATTCAAACAGTTCTCTCTATAAATCTCTTGACCATGAAAAGCTCAATTCTCAAAGAGGCAACATTCGCTGCTCTCTTTACTACAATTTTTGCCCTCCAAGGTCAAGTGGTCCACCCTTGCTCAGACTCTGCATGTACAAATTATGTCGACGTGAAAGCCAACCTTAACCCAAATGATGTCACTCAAATCGATCTCGGGATGGGAGTAGGCGATCCAATTCGAGGGTATGATCACAACCAATACGACTCAATCAACTTTGTGAATGCAACGGCACCTGAAAATGGGGTTGGAAATTGAGTTTGGTGGTAAGTCATCTTTCATATCTTGATTCATTTACACCCGTCCATGAATCTGCTTATATATGAGAAATAAAGGAAGACTGGCCCAATAGATAAAGGCTGCAAGGTGGTATTTATAACTCCATTCGCCGATGCTATCAATAACAGGATGGTAAGTCAAATTTCTGGGGCAATTTCTCCCAATGATTGTCACTTTGTAAGATAATAAACATGCATTATTCCACGAAAGACGCGGTTGACAACTATTCAATTCTGCACAAAGAAATAAACCAATTCTTAAATTTTGGTAAAACAGTGGCTGGCTCCCGATCAAGCACCGGGAAAGGTCATTCTCACCGCTTCTCAAGAAGGGTGCGTGTTTACGCAATTACCGGTACGATTTTTTGCACTGCTTTTCATTTGTAATTATGTGAGACTAATGGAAAGTAAAAGAGGTCTCCACAACTCTTTGGACAACCTTCTGTTGTGGTGACTGCAATCATTGGTCTGGTAACGCACCTGAAGTCCTTCCCCGGGGGAAACAACAAACGAGAGGAAAAGCTTGAGCATAAACGAGAGGAATATGCAGCTCCAGTGGAAAAGGTACGAATTAGTTCAACACTCTTCGCATGCCCCGAGAAGAAGAAAACCAACTAACTTTTCATGTAGGCCAAAGCTATTTCCACTGGCACTGACTGGTGTCCAAGAGGGAGATATACACTACTTCCAAGGAACACATGTGACGCCAACGATAAAACCTGCGCCGACCAAGTCTGGAAAGATTTTAAAATCGAGCCAGGGGCACCTGTATTAGCAGCGGGACTTAAGGTGGGTGTTCTCCCGAGTTCTTTTTCCCTTCCACGTTATTTTAGAAGGACTGAGCTACTCTTTCCTCCCCAAATATATCAAACAAAATTCTAGAAATGGCAATACTGACCCAAAGATTACCCACAGGTCGCTGTCTCCCAAACTTAAAAAGGCAACCGCTGGACTTGGAGTAGGAGACAGTAACATTGGGGCATCCCTCGGTTTCACTGTCGGAACATCTACCTCATGGTCGGAAGGGAGTTCGTTTTCCTCGTCCCAAGGTATCGAAGTATCCGTGCAAGCTGGATTGTCGTTCCCTGTTGCAGTCGAGACTACTGTATTAGCTTCCTTGAGCTTTACTGAAGAGATGAACCAGAGTACTAGTCATGAGGAGAATAAGGGCAAAGAAGAAACGGTTACTCAGACAATGTCCCAGGTACCTGGAACGTCGGAATTCTTGAGCTTCACGCCTTGCTATGACTGGTATGGTCTTTCAATTACTTGTGGCGGTCCGACGACTGTTGGGCTTTCTAGCGTTTGTTATCCACATTACTATAGTACCGGAAAGATCACTGGGGAGTATAGAATTATCATTGTTAGCTAAGTAAGATGTGGAGGGTGCATAGCCCGAGATATGGGCAAGGTTTTCTGGGGCAGAGAGCAGAGAAAGGAGAAAGGAGAAAGGAGAGATGTTTGTAGAATATTGTATTTATAAGATTCACACTTCAGTCGCTACCTAGGTTTATCATTCCTTAAGAATTTCATACCGTTCAACATACTTTTCTTTTCATAACTCGAATATAATAAATGGAGCCCATAATTTGAAAGGATTTTGTTAGCTCAACAAATAATCTGCTATGACTTTCCGTAGAGTTCGTGATAAACTTTTGGCGGCGACGGCTTACCACATGCATGCCAATGGTGAGAGCTGATTATTCCGGGTCGGTTTTAACACGTCTTAAAAACATGGTTACATATTCAAATTAATAAGTTACAAAGTATTCTATAATTCTGTGTCTTCAACGAGTGTGTCAAAATCGCTCCCATTTTACCGACCCCCCTTAGAGGGATGGCTCGACTCCATGGAAACATAAAACCACAACAAAACAAGTAAAATAAAGTGAACTTCATTTGACTATTAATTAGCTATCAGAGATGCATTCAAGATTCTTGAAATATTTTTCTGACCTTCTTTCGACATATTGTTATATGGTATAGTACCCAAGGAGGTCCTCGGAAATCCCGTCAATCCCTCCCCTAGAAAAACACCCGATTTTGGTACATCCAACACTATTATAATTACCCAGTGTAAACAACAACAGTATGTCCAGAAGTTCCAACTCTCCATCTCAAGATAAATTGCAATCTTCAGAAATTTACCGAGATTTATCTCCTATTTTCTCAACTTAGAGCTCGACAGATAATAGGTGTAGTTGAGATGAGTCCGTACTGAAACCCACCTATTTCCAAATATGGTTCATCGCTATTGGCCAGCTTATCTCTACTTGAAAAGTTACCCTATTTACTAGCTTATCTTTATTCGACAGCTTACTACCAGGTCAATGAATAGTTTATTTGCGAAAATAACTTTCGTTTGGTTTCCTGGTGGCTTACTTCCGACCTACTCAAAACTCATTTTAGGGGCCAAAAAGTGGCAGGTCACATGAAAATGACTCCCTGAAGCCATAGTGGACAACAAGCCTACTATATAGTAGAGTATCTAGTACCCTGGACTACCTCGAGGTTCACTGCGATACTAAATTTCCCCAATTAGGGGCTAAAGGTATTTACTTGGCTATTCGAGGTAGAGAACTCTTTATGAGAGGTATTAAGTATATCAAGATAGTAAATAGCATGTCTACTTCAAGACTATTAGAAAGAATCGCTCGTAAGTAGTGGTGATGAGAAGTAATAGATGTTATATTGAGAAAGTGGTGCTGTTAATCAAAAGGTTGCGAAAGCCGAAGACCCCTCTAGCTCCTCGCTAGGGCAGAGAGTAGAGTATGAATGCTCTGAATTGCCCTTTCCGACCGGGTGCCGCACCCCACCAAAGAACTAACACAACGTCTAAAGACAAGAACAAAAATATATTGAACAAGTCTCCGACATATAGCAAGGCGAGCCTTTTAGAAGAGCAGCTGGGCCCTATTTTACAGGGAGTCCCACTGAGATGCAGCGTCCGGCCACCACTGCATTATAACATAGTACCATATTCTCGCTACAGAGCACATAAGAGAACAACCACCTCGCTTAGCCTCTGCGAAATCTTTAGCAAAGAACGAAATTCCACATCAGAGAGAGAACCCCAGACCAATAATCATATAAGTATTATCGAAAGACACTACAAATTTCACTCGCTACAATATCCAGACCCCCCATACCCAGAAACACCCCAGACAGAAATGAAAGAACGCCTTGTCGGCCTGTCATACCATGCAACCACCCTCAAAACACTCACTCAAACTTCCCACCCCCAAGCAACCCCCCAACAGCCTTCCGCCTCCCCTCCGCCCCCTTAACAAGCCTCTTCTCCCTCCTCCTCTCCCCATCCAAAACCTTCGCTCTCCTTTCCGCCTCCCTCGCAACATAATTCCCCGTCACCCCACTATTCCTGCCTCCTCCCCTCTTAACCCCATCCCCACCACCCGCTCCTGCACCACCCATCCGTTCCGTCCCCCCAACACTAGACGTAGTACTCGTCAAACTATTATTCGTAGTCGCACGTCTCAAAAGCGCCGGGACCTTGAAACTAGACGCACTACTACTTGACGTAGAGAAAGCAAGTTTCGTGTTGGCAGAGAGAGAACTCGAGGATTGACGTTTAAGTGAGATGCGATCCACAATCGTCGCTTGCGTTCTTCTCAGAGAGAAAGGATCCCGGATCTCCTTTTCTTTGTTAGGAGGTGCGCCTTCAATCTCCAATTCATCCTCGGATTCAGATTCTGAGTGAGCTGAGATCAAGGAGTTGGGCTCTTCAATAAGACTAGAAAGGGATTCGCGGATTTCCGAGAGGTTTGCTGGTTTCTTGGAGGGTTTGGTGCGGCGGAGGTTGGATGGGAGTCTAGCTTCAGAGTCACCCTGGGATTGGGGTGGTCCCATTTCTATAGGTTGACTATCTGGAACGATTTGCTGGGAGGCATATTGTGATTGTGATTGAGAGTCGGTAGACTCGATTTCTGCAAAGTCGTCGAGGAAATCGATTTCATCTCCACTACCACGGTCTTCAATTGCGCGGAGGAAAGCTTGTCCCTTGGGGTTCTCAGCAATCTTGCCAATACGTTCGTCAGCGAGAAGAGCTTTCTGCATCTTGGCGAACTTCGCTCGCTTTCTACGTTTTTGGGCTTCCCCTCCATCATCGGAATCTGAGAGATCATAGTCGGCTCCTCGTTTGCGTCGGAGCATGCCATTTGTGACGTCCTTGTAAAGTTTTTCAACTTCCTTTTCGTCTCTTGCTCTTTCGCGTTCACTGAAAGTTATATTAGTAAATGATCATCAAGAATGGGAATGAGTTACTTACGCGAAGAAAGCGGAAAGCTTGCCCTCATCGACGTGTTGTTTGCTATCATCATCGATCATTTCCTTGACAAACGCATCTGCTTCTTCACCACTCTCATCATCACTAGCTCCCCCCAAGCCTGCATATTCATCTTCGGACTCGTCGGCCTGCTCATGAACCATATCCTTTGCCTTGCTATTCTTCTTGTCAAATTCATCAGCCACAGCCTTCTTCTTTCTAGAAGCCTTGCGCATGACATCGAAGATATTAGCATTGATTTCGTAATCGTCCTCTTCAGCAGCCTTGGAAACAGGTTCATCGACATCCTCTTCGTCTGAAAAGGAGGCGATTCGATTTCTTTGGCGCAGCTTGCCTTTCTTCTTGACAATGGGAGTTTCCATTAGAGTCTCAGGTAGGGCAGATGGGTCAAGCATCACAGTGTCAACTGTTGATGGTGGTGGTTCAACAAATCGTCCTCGAATAGGAGTTACATGCTGATATCCGAGATCCTGAGTAGCTTCGGGGAAAGGAGTTTGACTGTCTTGCACCAAGCTATCGAACTCATGAAATTGAGACTGAGAAAAGTCTAACTGAATTCCTGGCATGGAATCGAAATTTTGGGTCTCAGCTGCATCTTCTGGTTGGCTATTCATGACCATATCTTGATCTTGGGTGTCTTCCTCCATGGTAGGAACGAAATCCGGTAACTCTGGAGCAGGAATATTTCGCAGGAAAGCTAGGCCTGGGTGGTTGTTCTTTGGTGGTGATATCAAATTCGATGCGAGTTGTGATGGTCCGTCACCAACTTGGCTTTCATCCATAGTTCCAGCAAAGATTTGAGTCAATCCAAGTCCAGCTGGACCAGCCACGGTTATTCCTGGGATGAAGGTTTTGGTGGCGGAACGGAGAACTGATGTTGGGGCTGTTGGAGAAGCTAGATGAAGCTTTGGTGACTGAGTCTGAGGTACTGAATAGGACTCATCATGGGACTCCTCGTCCTCGTCGTCGGATACCACCCTCTGTTTGTTTCGCCGGCTTACCTTAACAGGTGCCTGTTCGAGATCATCTTCGTCGACCTCTGCCTCTTGGACTGGCTCAGGGATTGTTAGGTCGGCCTCCTCTTCTTCCGCGTCGCTTTCCGATGCTTCGTTGTCAAACATGGGATTTGCGGCAGGTTCATCGTCGCCTTCTTCCTCTTCGCCACTCGCATCCCCATCGCTGTTTTCAGGATCCTCATTCTCGTCCTCAGAACCAGAGAGTGAGAGCTCAGCATCAGCATCAGCGTCAGCATCAGCGTCAGCATCAGCGTCAGCATTAGGAGTTTTCTCTTCCTCCCAATCCTCATCATCACTACTGTCATCACCAAGCGGATCAACCTCGCCATTGGCTTTTCGCTCTACCTTTGAAGCTGCCTTTTCACGCTTCATGATTTCCTCTCCTTCTCTTCGAGCTTTAGCAATGAGATCTTCGACTTCAGCCATCTCCTTTTCGCGTTCCTCGGCTGTTTGGACAATGATTCCTTTATCTCTCAATTCTTGGAGTCGCTCCTCTCTCTCGCGGGCGGCCTGTTGTCGAGCCTTTTGTTGTAAAGACATCTGAAGTTCTCCTGTAGTCATCGATGGCTTCTCGTTTTTACTTGTTGGCTTGCCAGGAGATTTAACTTGAGCTAACATTCGAAGTGCGTGAATTGAGTGAGATTCTTTTGCTTGTCTTGCTGGGATACGATCGAAAATCGAGTCAATCTTCCTTCTTTGCTTGTTTGTCGTCTTTGCTGAGATAATTTCAAGATCACTGTCAGAGTCGTCTAATGTAATTGCTTTCTTGTCGATTTTAGGTACTCGAACCCGGATAGGTCGCTGAGCAAAAACCGGTTTCTTCTTGGTCTCCGGCTCTGCTGTTGGTTCCCTAAATTCTCGACCTTTCCCTTTATCTAACCGAGCTGGGGGCGATGATGGTATCCGGCTCAAAACGTCCTCAAGAGTAGGCATACCTTCATCATCGTTCGCTTGTGCATCTTGGACAGGTTCGGGGAGAATGCTTTCCGCAGGCTTCTCTGCGTCACCATCTATGGACGCAGGCGATGTTGGCGGTGTCTCTTTCATCTCAACATCTGACTGAGGTGCTGGTGAACTCGAACTCGTAAGTAAAATTGGATCTGAAGCTTCCTTCTTAGGACCCATATTGAACTTGGCCAGGAAATCTGCTTTCGCATACTTCTTTTTGGTGACTGGTTTATGTGCCAATTGTTGATTCCGGCTCATTCTTTGTGTCTCCCTTCGAATTTCCTCCGCTGCCTTTTTGCCAGCTTTGCGTGTTGGTTGTGTAAGGCGTCGTTCGGCATCGTCATCACTAAAAATGTCGTCGTCGTTCTCGAGTTGTTGTTCCATCTGTCTTCGTTCTGCCGACTTCTTAGCCTTCTCCTTTGCCGCCTCTGCCTCTCTAGCCAAACGCTCCTCACGTTTCTTTTGAACAAGAGCCTTGAATCGATCATCGTCAACAGCTGGTAAGTCCGAGTCCGAGTCGTCATCTGCCGAGTTTGAGGTTGCCTTTTCTTTCGAAGGAGAAACGAAAAGACCTGGGGAAGGCTGTCTTTTTTCCGGACTGGATTGAGGAGTTTCGCGACGCGTTGTTCGAATCTTTCGTTTTCGTGGGATGACTGGAGCATCGCTATCGTCACTGGCGGCCTTTTCCGAGTCTGCGGTTGGTTCTGGAGACTTGCTCTTTGCAGCCAGCATTTTCCTCACTCTCTCTATCGCATTGCCGGAATTTTCAGCATCCTCTGAACCGTGTAAATTTGTGTGCATTCGTGCTGCTAATCGCCCCTTTGGACGCACAATATCTTCCTCCTCATCGTCGTCCGTTGCATCGTCAGTCTTTGAGACATTTGTATTGGCAAGTGCCTCTTCGAGAGAGCCGGTAGGTGTAGGAGATTTCGATTTTCGACTTTGTTTGGCTAGAACTGTAGCTACCCTCTTTCTGGGAGATGCTGACACGCTCTCATCGTCAGAGTCGTCTAACCTGGCTAGCAGAGCCTTGACTTTGGATCGTGGAGTCAATTGAGTTGGAGAAGATGGATTGGACTCGACCACCGGGGAGGGTTCTCGTGTTGAGGACATGGTGAAAGGTTTAGGGGAGAGAGGAATATCGAATTAATTAATTCCCAATCATAGGAATAGAAAACAAACAGAAATCAAAAATGTGGATAGTCAACTCTGTTGAAGGTGTACACAAAGTACTGTGGAGGAGGGACGTGGTTGATAGTTAAAGTGGTTGGAGGCTGGGAGAGGAGCTTTGACGCGAAATTCCACCACGAATTCAAACCGCGTCTGAACGCGATTTAGATGAATATGCCCCACTTTGTTACGGCCACCTCTCTCTCTCTCTCTCCTGAAATCGGATCTCCAGCCACACTTTCAAAGGAAGCCTCTTCTGATAGATAATAAAAGCGGCACCCAGCTTTCTGGGGTAATACAAGTCAATTCTTTTAACCATTTAGCACAATTTAAATTATTAACCTACTTCTTTCGAGAAATGATCTCTTATTGTCCTAAAAGGTCGGTACAACGGGCCAGATAAGTAGACAGGTACGAGCCTGATAATTACTGCCGCTTTTTCTGTCCACACCTTCACCTCTGGTCTGCTGCTTCTCCTCGGAAGCAATCCGATTATTCTCCGATTGACAGTCAGCGTGTTGCGTGTACTTCTTGTAACATATCTCTCTGCTTTACCCTCATATTGTCACGATAGAACACTCTTTCATGTCTCTTTCCTATTCCATGATCTTTCTTCATCTGGTCATTTAAACCAGCATCTAAGCTGGATTTCTCAGCGAACCGGGGCACCCCATCTAGTAGCCATGGCTGTTTTCACAGCAACTCTCACTCGGATTCGACATCTTCACGCCAACAATGTCAGAACACTACGAACCTCTCCTCTCGCAGAGATCTCAGGTTCTCTCGGTGATTTGGGGACTCTACTCCCACTTATGATTGCGTTGGCAGTTAACAACTCCATCTCCCTCTCCACCACTCTTGTCTTTTCCGGGCTCTGGAATATACTGACAGGAGTGTTCTTCGGAATCCCTCTTCCTGTACAACCCATGAAAGTCTGTACTCCATATAGAACCAAAAATTCTGAACCAATTAGCTGATAGCAAACTAGGCCATCGCAGCTGTAGCAATCGCCAATAAATTCTCTATTGAAGAAACCGTCTCAGCCGGATTTACCACCGCAGGAGTAGTATTCTTCTTCAGCATCACAGGACTCCTACGATGGTTCACCCACGTGATACCAACTCCCGTAGTAAAGGGAATCCAAGTAGGAGCAGGTCTAAGTCTCGTCATCTCCGCAGGAACAAGTTTGCTAAAACCCCTCGGATGGACGACTCCAAACGCAGGAGATAACCTCCTATGGGCAATCTTCGCATTCCTCGCTCTTCTCGCTACTCAAAAACTACCACGCGTACCCTATGCCCTCCTCATTTTCATCCTCGGCCTCATAATATCAGTATTCATAACAGGCCTCCATCATCTCCCCTCCCTCCACATCTGGCACCCATCAACCCTCGCCCCCTCCTGGCCAGCCTTCAAAACAGGAGCTCTAGACGCAGGAATCGGTCAAATCCCCCTCACAACCCTAAACTCCGTCATAGCAGTCTCCTACCTCTCCTCCGACCTCCTCCCCCACATCCCCGCCCCAGACGTAACTTCCATCGGCCTAAGCGTCGCGTTAATAAACCTCATAGGCGGCTGGTTCGGCGCCATGCCCGTCTGTCACGGATCCGGTGGTTTGGCAGCTCAATACCGTTTTGGTGCACGGAGTGGAGCTTCTATCATCCTTCTCGGGATTTTTAAGATGCTTCTCGGTTTGCTGCTTGGGGAGAGTCTTGTTGGTCTTTTGAGGGAGTATCCTAGGGCTTTACTTGGTGTTATGGTCCTTGCTGCTGGACTTGAACTTGCGAAGGTTGGGGAGAGCTTGAATTATGGCGCGAGGGATTTGTGGGAGATTGCGGATGGGGAGGGGGATAGAGAGGGGGAGGCTTCGGTGCAGGAGGGGAGGAAGAGACATCGGAAGGTGTCGGATCAGGAGAGGATGGAGAGGTGGACTATTATGTTTATGACTATTGGGGGGTTACTTGCTTTTAAGAATGATGGGGTGGGCTTTATTGCGGGGATGTTGTGTCATTTTACTTATCGGTCTGAGGAGGTGTGGACGAGTGTCGCGAGTCTTTGGAGGAATGAAGGGGGGTCGGGTGTGGATGAAGAGGAGCGCCAGCTCTTGGTTGATACAGATTGAGCCAGTCGAGTGAGTACTAATGAAATAGAAACTATCCGTATTGCTTTTGAGGGCGAGTTTCATCAATATAAAGCGCAGAAGGAAGAAGTTTGTGAGTGAAAAATTTAAAGGTCGTTTGGTTATTCGCTCCTGCCATGGGTAGCAAAATTTCTAAGGAGATCGAGACAGCGTGGCGGGTTAACTTCGAGGTCAAGGTCGTTCCTTCCCGAAGTACTTCCTAGATCTTGACGAGGTTACCTATGTAGACTTGTCCACCTTGGAAGACG
>LLCD01000532.1:0-17534 GCA_001414355.1 Hymenoscyphus salicellus
GCCTCGCGATCCGCAGGCGCCACGACCTAATAATGGAGTCGGAGGATCAGGTGCGACGAAGAGTGGACGACAAAAGTTGGCTATATTCTCGGATGCAGACGATGCAGCTCCAGCAGTGGCAGGTTCAGATACTCGTGGCTGGGACAGTATTGGATCTTTGGCGGAGCGTAAGAAGGAAAACGTAATTGAACCAAAACCAATGGTAGGGGAAACATTGAAGGCTGGTGGAAAGAAGAGCAGCACAAAAATGGCGGTGTTTAAGGACGAGGTTAGTTGATTTCCATTCTTCTCCCCTCTTCATGCATATATTGATTATCGCAGGACTAATGATTGTCGTTTCGGCGTTTTTGTAATTCAGTCTTCACCACGTTACGAATATTCCCAAGTTACCAATCCTGCTCAACAACAAGTGACCATAAATCAGAAAGGGCGAACAGAGCGTATTGCTGTGAATTTGGAAGCCATGTACCCTACACCTGATGTTGTAGGCTCTGAGCTGTGCCTTGAAGAATTGAGGGCTGCCAGTCGAGGATGGCTAGATAAGGTCTGGTCATCCGAGAAGCCTGCCAAAGCCCCCAGTAAGAGTAAGATGATGATTTATGATGACCAAAATGATGTGATGGAGCCTATTGTTCAAAAAGTAGAGAAACTCGTGATAGCCCGAGATCCACTGATTGTGGATGAAAATGGGGTTGCCAAAGAAATTCCCAGGGAAGGGAAAGGGAGAAGAATGAAGATCAAGGAAGTCAACGAAACGCAAATTAGTGAGTTTGACCTATACTTAATTATTAACTTGTCTTTTACTAACTTTCAAAAGTCAAAGCAAAACTTGAATCACCTTCAGGAAAGAAGATGACGAAACGGAAGGGCTCCAAAGAACAAACCATGACACTACACACACGAGCCGCTACAGATGAGATATACGACCTTTTCAACCAACCTTTGCCTGCCGAAGCAGAGGAGGAGGAGGAAGAGGAGGTTAGCGATGACGATGATGGCGATACGACAGATGGAGACTATACCAGTGGTGGTGAGAGCACAAGAACGAGCCAAATACCTACCACAAGTGAAGCTGGAGACGATTTCGACGAGACTTCCGAAGTCAAAAGTGTGAGCGAGTGGTCTGAATTTACAGGACGGAAACATATACCCAAGTTGGACGGTGATGAGAACGACGAGAACGACGATACTCAAGCTTCCCGATTTTCTGCAGCTGACGACACATTTGATGTTATTGAAGTCGAGCTTCCACGGCATAATGACGAGGAAGATCTAGTCACACCAATATCACCAGAGCTACCGTCAAACGCCAGAACAATGTTTGTTCCAATACCCCCCGAGGATTACGAGCCCTCTACCGGACCTTATAGGGACCCTTCACAAATATCTCAGAATCGGTTGCCGTTCATGACGCCGATAGCTGAGAAAACTGAATCATCTCTGGGATTACCAACTGCCAGAGGACAGAAGGAATACTTCAATACCAAAACACCAAGCAAAGAAAAGGGTTCCTCTAGATTCCCACCTGTTGAGTTAGGAAGTAGTCCGTTCAGAGAAATCGTCAACGAGGCTCTTCCTGTTGATAGGATATCACAACCACAACTTGGTAAAAATCTCAAGAAGAACAAAATAGCTTCAAAAGTACAACCTAGCGCTCCCTTGGCCAAGGAAATTGTACAGAAAGGTCCGATAATAAAGGATGCGCAATGCAATCCGGTGGACGACTACACCCGAAACCTGATATTTGAGAAACTCAAGCCTCCATTATCAACATATGATGGCTTCTTCGAGCATAAGGACGAAGCAGGAAATCGGAGTGCCGAGATTAAGAAATTCGCGAAAGCAATGGCAAAAATGACCAAGAATGCGAACGATAAGACATCCACTAATATTTCCATGCCTCCAACACTTCGTTTCCCGGGCACGTCAAGGGAATACATGGTCAAACGAGAACTCGGGGCCGGAGCATTCGCACCTGTGTATCTCCTCGAAAATGTAGCTTCCGACGACGAAGACCCAGATTCTTCCTCAGCAGTCATGGGCAAAGGTGCATTCGACGCATATGCCCGAAAAGACCTCGAAGCTTTGAAAATGGAAGACCCACCATCAGCATGGGAATTCTACATCATGAGACAAGCTAAACGCCGTCTCGGTGTTTCCCGAGCTGCAGAAAGCGTCATCAATGTCTACGAAATGCATCTCTACGCGGATGAATGCTACCTCATCGAAGAGTTCCGGGAACAAGGTACATTACTTGACCTCATCAACCTCGCGCGCACCGAATCCACTGCTTCCGGACCCGGAGTAATGGATGAAAATCTGGTTATGTTCTTCACCATCGAACTCTTCCGCACGATCGAAGCGCTTCACTCAAAGGGTATCCTACACGGAGATCTAAAAGCTGATAACTGTCTTGTTCGTTTCGATACTTTACAAGATAGCGAGGTATGGACCACAAAATACCGCCGTGACGGCACGGGCGGTTGGTCCAAGAAAGGAATCTCACTGATTGATTTCGGGCGTGGAATCGACATGAACGCTTTCCTTCCCACCGTCCAATTCATCGCAGATTGGAAAACGGGACCACAAGACTGCGCGGAGATGAGGGAGTTACGACCGTGGACTTATCAAATCGATTATCACGGTCTAGCGGGAATTATCCACAGCATGCTTTTTGGGAAATACATCGACACCGTCGTGGACAAATCCCCTGCTGCCTCTACTTCGAGCAATGAAGCGGGCTTCGGTGGTTTTGGATCTAGTGCTACGGCGGGGAATAAGAAGACTTGGAAGATCAAGGAGAACTTGAAGAGATACTGGCAGGTTGAGATTTGGAACGGGGTTTTTGATTTGCTTCTCAACCCCGGGATGCATGTTGAGGGGAAGGAGGAGGGGAGTAGACTTCCTGTTTTGAGGGGCATGAAGGAGTGGAGGGAACAAATGGAGGTTTGGTTGGAGGGGAATTGTGATAAGGGAGTGGGATTGCAGAGTTCGATTAGGAGGCTGGAGATGAGTGTTGGGGCCAGGAGGAAGTGAATTCCTGTGAGATTGTTTAGTTTATACCTGGTATTTTTGCTTAAGGGGTCCTCGGGGATTGTGCGTGTGGGGGTTTTGGGGTTAGAGAGGGTGTTTGGTTTTTGTTTGTTTACTTTGATTTTGTGGTATTAAATAAGGGGTTATGAATAATGAGAGAACAGAATATCAAAATTTGCTGCTCAAACTACTGTAGGGCAGTGCACTGTAACATTGCGCTGGAATGCCTGAGTGCCCTGATTCTCATTCGCTAACTTCAGGACAGCTTACAGGGTACCACAGATAATTTGAAAAAACTAAAGTTCAAGGTGCGCCAGAAAGTCGTAGCTTTTATATTTTTAGGGCTGAAAAGTGTTATTGAATTGTAGGTTGAATTTGAGTTTGGTGGATAAGCTGGTAAATTTTTGGCTGCCAAGAGGTAAAGATAAGCTCTCAAATAGGTAATAAGATAGATATAATTTCCGAGTAATCTGGTATTCGAATGGTAAGCTGGGGGACCAAGTGAGGGTAAGCTGTCAGTTGAGCAGTGAGCTGGGAAGGTATTGGGGGCCTCGCTAAAAATGATTTTGCGAATAACCTATCAAATTTAGTAGTAAAGTAGTAAGCCAACATACATTTTGGCGACTAGAATAGAGAACGCGGTTTGTAGCATGCAGATTGTAGGTATGTACCCTGCATGGCTATACTTCTGTGGACTTATCTGTAATACAGGGCTCAGATGTATGTTCATGGGCTCGCTTACCAGGTAAAGTTCTGTTCTTTTTCCACTGAGCATAAGCTACCATATAACGATTAGAATAGTGTAACTTTTATTATAGTGTTACTTGACTATGGAGTTTTGTTCCATCTTATTTTTATATATTTTTCTGGTCAGTTGTAGATGCCCAGGTGGTGGCTAGGTGGGGTACATGAGGGAGGAAATCTTGACAGTCCCGTGTTTTGGAGGGTGCACTGGAGTTGCTTGAGTTGGGGTAATAATTCCTCGCGTTCAATTTACTTATGAAAATAGGACAGTGAATTTAGTATTAGCAGTAGCCTAACTATAGCTAGGAAGCGAATGACAACCCGAGAATAGGCCAAAACTCTCTTTAATTCTACTGAGGTTGGAATTTACGCTAAAATTAGGATAAAGTAGGGTATTCTTAGCTGTTTGGTTGAATTTCCTGGGCGTTATAACACATTTATGTCCTTGTATCTACTTTTGCAACATGGTTTTGACTATAATATTAGTTGATATTAGAAAGTCGTCGAGTAAGTTTATTGTTTTGTTTGAATTTCTCCTTCAGCATGGAGAACACGGCTTCCATACTTAATCTTACGACAATATATCTGTTAATAGATAGTTATATCCGAATAGAGATATTGATTGAGTACGTTGTTTTAATTCTCTTTCGCCGACTTGCTATAGAACTTATACTCTTTCTCTAATCTTACAACAATATATCTATCAAGATATAATTATATCTGAAAAGGAAGTATGAAGTAAATTGATTGTTATGTCTCTCTTCACTAAATCACCTACAAACAGCACCACAAACTAACTCCGCCTAGTAATTCATTAGTCATAATCTACAGCGTCAGGTCGCTCAAATTGACTTTCCTTTTGCTTTTGATCAAGGAATGTAGCTTCTCCCCTGACTGTTTATAATTGTCAAAGACAGGCTAGTACTCACATGAAAATGTGGTACACATATTCGCAACCCAATATCTTCAAGAAACACAGGCATATATACATTTCTTTTCGCCTCAGACCCAATACTCAACTTCCAAGAAGAAAGTGAGTGACCAACTAGAAACCTTACCCACTCCCTCACAAATGGTTCAAACGAAACAAAGGCACACTCCTCTTCTCCCTCAAACTCCTCCTAACAGTTCTCCTCCCTGGTGGCCCTGTACCATTCATCCCACACCCCTTCTCAATACACGAACTAACAGTGTGAATATACTTGATCTCCCCCCCCTCAACACGGAAGAGATGACTATCAGGCATCGGAGTATCAACATGACTTCTATCCAACCCGGGAAACCCAAGATACATATCCACAACCCCCATTTCCTCATCGATGATATACCGTCGATTCGAGACTTTGATCGTACTTGGAAGCCCCAGATTGCAGGTATTAGTCGTAAGATTCCCAGTACGTGAGGTGTATGCACCACCCTCAAGCCTCGCGCATTTCTCCCCCCAAGGAACAGAAACAGAAGCATTCTGGAAACGGTTAAAGTATGCATCCCCAGCTGCCTGTATCACCTCTCTCGAATCCCTCTTCCCCATCGGTATGGGATCCCAATTCTCAAACGAATCCCAATACAAATACCCCGTAGCATTGAAAGCCCAATCGCCCTCATCCGTAACAATGCTCTCCACCAAACTCGCCGTTCCATTTTCGCTAAACAGCATGCGTGTTCCAATCACATAAGGGTGTGAGGCTTTTGCGACGATGAGTTCTGTGAAGGAGCCGCAGAGGACGGGGTCGTGGATTGAGCGTGCATGGTCGATTGTTAGGGGTGTGGAGAGGATGCCGGTTTGTGGGTTTGTGGGGATCTCGTTCTCGGTGTAGATTGTTGATGTGGAGAGGGGAGAGAGAACGCTGTACTGACCGGAGGTTTGGGCGGTGATGTATCTTTGGGTTGCGGATTGGAGGAAGGACCTTGTGCAGGCGGCGTGGGCTGAGGTGGCGAGCCCAAGGAGGAGAATTGGGAAATGCATTTTGAAAGTCCTATAACTCTTAGGGCTCAACAGAAGGATATCACGGTTGAGTAAGAGGATCTCGAATTGAAGAATTCATTTCCTGGGTTTCAAATTCTCTTGAACCGAGTTTAAATAATATTTTTCACGTCGGGATTTTTTGTTGGGAAATCCTGAACTGCCGTGAAGGGTAATAAAAGTCAATACCATCACAATCAAAACTTCCCTCATGGCACAATTTGCAAATTTGACTACCGACGGGAGGCAAAAGAAACTTTGTGCCACCCAAATGTCTCATTTAAATGAACATCTCCTCCATTGTTAGTTCCAGAACCTCAAAAGTAACTCGGCTATTAAGGGGTATTAAAGTGTTCTGGTGTGGGGCACCCCTGCTAAGGAGGGGGAACCCCACCTCCAATATAAACATCAATTGTTGAGGATCTAGAATTGAAGCAAGCGATCTCCAATTGGTCAATTGCTAGGTAAAAGTTGAATTATTGGTAACATTAATATTTTTAGTCTGGGAAGAGCCATATGAAGATAGATGAACTGTAGATAGACGAACGGGAGTGGCAACTGGAGAGTGGCGAGAATTGCAGTTTAATTTAGCAATTGATGAACATCGACCATAGTGGAGATGATCAAGCTCTAGAAACGAGTGGAGAAGGTTGCATGCCAACAAAATATCAACGGCTTGGATAAGGAAGCGAGGGAGGGGAAACGTGTACGGTCACTAGCATATTTTATTCATTACTTTACACTTTTAGGTAGCATGCTGAATAACTTCAATTGTTAAGTGTTGGAAAGGTGAAGAGAGTTAGGTCAATCATTCTACTTTGTTTATAAAACAAGGTTATGTACAAAATATACAACAATCAAATTCTTTAACTAAGCCTAAGGCTAGCTCATAGCAAGATCAGCCGTTTGTCTAGATAGAATTGGTTAATTTAGCAATTAGTGAATAAGATATACCATCGCTAGCCAGTGGTGGAGGCGAATGGAAACATTATACCAGTAGTTCCAGGAATCACCAGTTGTTCAATACTACTTTGCACATCATGCGATAGTGTACCAGTCGCGCTTAACCAATTACTAATTGGACTTTGTTATTCTCCTGGTTTGTTTGTGCAATAGTAATCAAATCCTGGTCTCCGTCACAGACACATACACCCTCTCTGGAGCTGTAGCCAAACGAGGATGGTAACAGGAAAGGAAAGGAAACTGGTATAGCAAGAGAGATTATATAAACCGAGAAGACTTTTTGAAGTGGATGACGCAGCAATTTCTAATGTAGACTCCTCGCCAACGAACTCACACGTTTTGCACGATTAGTGCCCACTTCAAGCAACGCCTTTAGCAGCAACAGTCTCATCAGCCCTCTCCAGACAATCCTCCAACACGCTCCAGAACCTGCCAACATCCAGACCCCTAGGAATCTTAACACCCTCCTCACCCTCAAGCAACTTCACGATCGTGCGCCCAGTTTCAGCTCCCTTCTGAGCATCATCATGACTCCCCTCCGTAACAACATGAACAGAATATCTCTCGCGTCTTCTATGCTTGCCCCCAACACCAGATCCCAAGCCATCAGCAATGCCAGTTCCTTTATCAGCAAAATCCCGGAATGGAATTTCCAAACCAGGAATACCATCAAAAATAGCAGCAACAGCCAGGGGATCATGAAGTGGCGGTCCAGCAACAAGTCCAAAAACAGTAGCATACCTCTCCCTGAAAAAGCCCAGAAGCTCCACAAGCATAGTCCTCAAGGTAGTCTTCGCCTTCCCCTCTCCCTTCTCTCCTTTCTTCTTTCCCCAAGAAAGGAGATCTAGAACTTCATTGGTGGCTAGAACGAGATGTGTGACATCGAGAGGAATCAATATAGTCTTCTTATTTATAGCTGGGTTGGTGAATATTTGTTCCGCAGCTTCAGGGTCGATCAAAATGTTGAACTCAGCCCACTCTGACCAATTCCCAATCCTATCTTTTGAAGCTCCTGAGACGCGACCCATAGGTGCAGAGGTGAAGTTGTTTCCTATTGCGCCGCCCATGATACTTAAGCCCTTCAAGTGAAGAGCGACATCGGGATGGGTCGAGAAGAGACGTGCAACGTTTGTGCAAGCTCCTGTAGCGATCAACCAAGCTGATTGAGGGGGTGTGGCAAGGAGAGCTTTGGCCATGGCCTCAACTGCATTTTCGTTGATGGGAGAGGAGGCTGGGACGGGGAGAAGAGAGGTGCCATCAAGACCAGATTTCCCGTGGATGTCGGGGGCGTGGACGGCTGGTCGAGTGAGCGAGGATGCTGCTCCTGGGTAAACGGGGATATCTGGACGACCGATTGCGGTGATGAGGGAGAGGGCGTTGTGGGTTGTATGACCGAGAGAGGAGTTGCCATGGACTGTTGATATACCAAGGAGGTTTATGGATGGATGGTGTGCGCAAAGGAGGATGGCGAACGCGTCCTGGTTGATAATGTCAGTGGTTTGAGACAACCAGAGGGAAGAATGGAGAGATTATATAAAAGTGGTATTGAAGATTGAAACGAAAAGTGGTCATGGGAGGTGACCCGAGATGTGATGATGAGCTTACATCGTGGCCTGTACAAGTAAAAAGGATTTAGTGATAGATCATGAGTGTTTTCAAAAGAGGGAGCATACCGGGATCACAATCAAGCCAAACAGGAATTGGGTCCAATGTCGCCATGGTGATTGTTTTGTTTTTGAGGGGGTTCAAGATGTAAAGAAGTATATGGCAGAGTAGAGTGCTGATTGGTCGCAGTCTTGGTGGTGGGTTGAGTGGAGATCAAGAGTGGGAGAGGATGAAGGTAAATATATCTTAAGTCAGTGCATCGTGACTATCAAATTGAGTCATGTCTTTTTTCTGGATGGAACTTACAAAAAAATGTTCATCCGATTACTAAAGTTTCATTCACTTCTTAGTTACAACCCGAGAGTTACATCAATTCTGTTTCGGGAGGTGTGTTGGCCCACCGCAAAGTCGCAGTACTTTTTGTGCTGGCCTATGGTAAATTCATATTGTATAGAGGGTAATGAATATATGATTTCTTAGCACACAGTTGAACCTGTTTCAAAAACAGGAAACACCCAACCACTTTCTTTCGTCTATGTAGCCGCTTATGGTAGGTACTCCAGTGACACCGATTGGGTCGATGTCCAAAAACCAACGCCAAATATGCTATCCCAAACGCCCCGTCGTGAAGTCGTACCAATTGAGTCCTGCCAGATCACGCCGGTGATAAAAATCAAGCTTTCGTCTCCTCGCCCTTCGACTTTGGCTCTCCCTCAGCATCGAAACCCAAGGCATCGAGCTCGCGAATGAGCTCATTGATTTTGATGACCTTTGCGAATTGTTCCGGCAACAATGCATCACCCCCCTCTTTCTTCTCCTTCAATTCTTTTGCCTGCTTGAGCTTCTTCTTGAGATTTCGCGCCTTCTTTTCCCGTTCTGCCTCGGGATCAATGGCTTCTTCAGTCGCCTTTCCAGCTCCACCGGGTCCGTCCTTTGGCTTTCCAGCGCCAGTCTCTTCGGCTGCCTTTGCCTTCTTTCTAGCTTCTCTCCTCTTCGCGTTTTTATTGTTTGCGGCCGAGCCTCCTTCATCCTTGTCGTCCTTCAATCCATCCGCGCCGGGGATTCCACCACTTCCACGGTTCTTCCATGAGTCTGCGGTGCGATTCTTGTAGACTTCGACATCCTCTGGTGGTTTATAACCAGGCCTTATTTTGATTTCTTTGCGTTTCGTGCCATCGGGGCGCACTGATGAAGGAATGTGTCGTTCGCCGGATGTGGTCTCGATGATTCCGGCTTTAGAGGGGGTAGGGACGGATGGCATTCTGGAAAGTTGGTGGGGGTACAGCCAAGCTGCTCCCTAAGAGGGTTTTGGCAGATGTTTTCGAAGGTATGTTAGGCAGATATAACTTGGTCGCAAACGCCCCCTAAAGGTGGACCGTAAAGCGAGGTTTGAATTATTTACGTCGCAAATTGGGGGGTGGTGGGGATTCGAGGAAAGTTTTGGGGACAAGGCTGAAGATAGCAACTCAAGAGGGTTCGCCAAGATGGCTGACTAATCAAAATACCCAAAGACGATGGATGGAGCTAAAACCTCCTCGGGATTCAACCAGCAGAAGCACTTACATTTTCAAGAACAATCCACCACTACACTAAAGTCACTCGGTCACGCAGTCCAAATCTTCAAAATGGTACGTCTGATCCAATTCCGTTACTCTTATGTCTCCAGGAACTTGCTAACTCATTCAATGGTAGACCGTCGCTGCGTCAATCTACAAGCAAGTCACCCATTTACGCCCTCTCCGCAACCACCCGCGACAGCGATATCAAAAATTCTTTTGGATCTAGGCGCTAATTCTAATCGATCTGCAGCACCCTCTTTCGAAGAAACTTCGTCTTCCTCGGTCTCGTCTTTGGCGGAGCATTCGCATTCGAGATGTACGTTGGGAACATCCGGGATTGGACAAATGGCGCAAGACTCTAACGAGCACACAGGACCTACGATAACACAATGGATACCGTCTGGGACAGATTCAACAAGGGCGTACGTTTTGATTCTGACATTGTGATATGAGACCATGCTGATTGATCTTACGAATAGCGACAATGGAAGGACATCCGAGCAAAGTACGTCCAGGAAGCCGAGGACGACGAGTAGAGTGGAGGTTGCACGAAGGGATTGAGGGAGGAATGGAAGCCATGGGCCTGGGAATTCGTTTTTAGAGAGTTTTATGGGCACCGGGTTGGGATGGAGGTGTATAAAAGACGACAATTGTAATAAACCATGCGCCTGGAAGATTCTGTGAAAGCGTCCATATCTACGTGAATTCCTTGGCACCCACTTTCTCTGCATATGGTCTGTTGTTTTGCTCGCATTCAGATCCAACTACCTGTGAATATTTTATACAGGGAACTGGTAATGTAAATATGCTCTGGTCCTATTGGTTGACGGATATCGGAAGCTTTCAGCCTTGTTCTTTCATCACCACATGAGGTGGAATGGTGACAAACTCCATCCCTCAAATCGGCCCAACAAAACACTTGCAACTTCACCTCAAAAGGGTAATTTGTCAACAAGACCTGCATAGAAAAATCTGCACGCCCACATAGCACAGTACACAACCAGAATTCCTTTTATTTTCAACCGTGGAGACTTCCCTTGATTGCACCTTTGCATACCAACCCATACCTAGGTACCCTTACCGTGCCACCAAGCGAGGCTCCCTACGATAAGGCGAGCGAAGCACCATCTATTGACAACACCACCTCGAGGCTTGGAGAGACTCCAGTTCGATGCACCCTTGTGCAACCTTACTACCTGCATACGCCATGCAAGAGAGCTTCCCGAATTTATAATGGAGAGCATGTCAACCCAAGAGCAGCAGCTCTGCGAGTTCCTCAAAGTACAACCCCGCTCTCATGCCAATCGATACACCACCCACGCAGAAAACTCCCTCGTACAAAGCCTCTTCTGGTCCCTGGTGGGCGGACAGCAGGAATACTTCAACCTTCTTTTCCCCGGCGGAAGACCCTCTCCAAGCGAGAGATGGATATTGAGAAAGGCACAGGGAGGTGCAGATGGCGATGAATTTACGGAAGCTGCGAGAGGAAAGGCATGTGGACATATCTTCAAGGCCGGAGAGGCAACATACCGCTGCAAGACGTGTAGTGCCGACGACACCTGCGTTCTTTGCAGCCGATGCTACGATTCCTCGGACCATACGGGACATATTATGTATGTTAGTGTTTCTATGGGAAATAGTGGATGTTGTGATTGCGGTGACCCAGAGGCCTGGAGACTACCCGTCCATTGCTCGATACATACGGCATACGAAGATGATATGCCTGGAGGAAAGGGGAAGGGGAAGGCACCAGTACTCCCCCACGAACTCGTCAAATCGATACGCATGACGGTTGGAAGAACATTTGACTACATTTGCGACGTCATTTCTTGTTCCCCCGAACAGCTTCGTCTCCCGAAAAATAAAGAAAACATATTGGAAGATGAGAGATCCTCGAGACTAGGTTCTCAATTCTACAATGGAGATGTTGCGGAAGAACCCTGCGAATTTGCCTTGCTGTTATGGAATGACGAGAAACACACAGTTTACGAGGTCCGGGATCAAGTCGCGAGGGCATGCAAAACGACTGTAGCCGAGGGTATGAAGAGAGCCCATGAGACTGATGATGTTGGCCGGAGTATCATCAAGTATAGCTTTGATGTGGACGAACTACTCCGAGTCTCCAAGGTTATCGAGCAGATCAAAGTTACCGTCACAATTCGGTCTGCAAGAGATACTTTCCGAGAACAAATGTGTGGAACTATCATCGAGTGGCTGAATGATATTGCAGGATGCAGTGTTGGTCCGGACCACAATATACTGCGCCAGGTGATTTGCGAAGAGATGCTCAAGAAATGGAGTACAGGTAGTTCTGCTTTCAATAAGGACGTGGGCATGAAAGGAATTGATGACCATGAGATGGAAGACAACCGCAGATTCGAGATGATTGAAAGACAACAAGAAGTCTTTAGACGAGCAGCAATTGTTGTCACAGCTGCTGGCATGGACGATAGCGATGACGACGATAGCGACGATGACGAAGCTCCCGATGACTTTACTGTCCTTCAAGAGTCACTCGAACAGGACCAGCTGGGTTCTTCCGATGACGATGACGATGATGACGAAGAGTCCGGTTTCGCTACTGCTGTTGAGCATTATCTTTTCCATCCAAGTGGCACGCAGACAGACACTGATCCGGATGGAGATGTTTTGATGACTGGAGACGATGCAGACGACTCCCCTCTTGAACATGGCGAAGCAACAGGGGCAGGTTTCCCACCACCCCCTCCTCCACCACCGCCTCCAGTACCTCGACGACAGAATCGAGACCGTGATTTGACCCCCTCGGATTCCGACACCGCGGAAATACTTCCTCTCATTTCTCACACTGTATATGCGAAAGCTAATATGGATGTACCTAAAACTCCTGGGTCGAAACCCAAAAACAAACCCCCGTCCAAGCCTGCCCGGTATTGGTTGGAGACCTCGCAAACTTATACTGACCGAGAATCCGTACCGTTGCATGAGAATCTTTGGGAACGTTTACGACTTGATTGGATGATCTTGTTTGATTTGCGGATGTGGAAACGAGTTCGGATCGACCTTCGAGATCTTTACATATCAACTGTAGTATCGATACCCGAGTTCAAGAGAGTGCTTGGATTACGGTTCGCCGGTCTTTATACCACTCTTGCGCAGCTATACCTTATTGCCGATCGAGAGCCGGATCACTCAATTATCAACATTTCATTACAAATGCTGACCACGCCAACGATAACTGCTGAGATTGTGGAAAGAGGCAATTTCCTGACCAATTTGATGGCAATATTGTACACATTCCTCACCACAAGACAAGTGGGACATCCTTACGAAATCTCCCCAAATGCGACACTTGCGTTCGACTCTGGATCGGTCACGAATCGAAGGATGTACCATTTCTTCTTGGATTTGAAGTATCTCTTCAGCTCGGAACATGTTCAAGAGAAGCTTCGTACAGAGGATAGATACATGCTTCAGTTCCTGGACCTCGTGAAACTTCACCAGGGAATATGTCCAAATACACGAGCAGTTGGGGATCACGTTGAGTATGAGACGGATGCTTGGATCTCGGCATCTTTGATTACTCGAGAAATCAATCGTTTGTGCAGGCAATTCTCCGAGTCATTCAAATGGAATCTGGGAGAGGACCACACTTACATTTGCAAAGCTATCCGACTAGCCGCGAAATCTGTAATCCTAAATTCTCTGGGGGCTGAAAGAAAGCGCTTCGAGCAGGCTGAGATTAAGGATGAAATTAAATTCAAGAAAGTCGGCGATTATGAGTTCGACACGACTGAAATGGCCAATAGCGTTCTACAGCATTATGTGGTCAAATTCGTTGTCGAGTCTCAGCCCATCAGTTTCCACCACGCTCTGCATTATACCCTGTCGTGGTTGATTGAGTGTGGCAAGAGCATGTCTCGGGAGCAGCTTACCTCTCTCTTAACTTTCACTACGGCAGAGCTCTTAGACAAGCCTAGAGCAATGGGTCAGCGAATTATGCCGAGTCAAAAGTATACCCCAGAAGACCACTTGATGGCTGCCTTCGACTACCCTCTCCGTGTGTGTGCATGGCTAGCTCAGATGAAAGCAAGCATGTGGGTGCGGAATGGAATGAGTCTTCGACATCAGCACAGCACCTATCGTGGAGTGAGCCAGCGTGATGTATCGCATCACCGAGATATATTCCTCCTCCAGACTGCAATGGTTGTCTGTCCACCAGCACGTGTTTTGGTCACTATAATTGATCGCTACGGACTGGAACACTGGATGAAGGGATTGTATGAACAGAAGTCAGAAGGGACAGATGATGGACAGATTCTCGATGTAGCCGAAGACCTGATACATCTCCTCATCGTGCTGATCAGTGACCGCACTTCTCTGGTCGCCAATGAAGAAGAGACAAACACACATATCCTCGCCATGCGCCGTGATATCACCCACGTTCTCTGCTTTAAGCCTCTGTCATTCTCTGAGATCTGCAACAAACTTCCTGATAAATTCCAAGATCAGGATGAATGTCAAGATATCCTTGACGAAATGACCACTTTCAAGTCTCCTGAGGGGCTTTCGGATGTTGGAACTTTCGAATTAAAGGAGCGGTATCTGGAAGATGTCGATCCATATATCTCCCACTACAACAAGAATCAGAGAGAGGAGTCTGAAAATGCTTATAAAGCTTACATGGCGAAGAAAACAGGAAGAGTTGCGGGTGACATTGTTTTTGAGCCCAAACTTCGACCCATTGCATTTGGCGCGTTCTCGGATCTGTCAGCTTTCACCAGAACTGGCATTTTCGCGCAAGTCATCTATTACGCCCTTCTGTATCCTCTCAAGTCTTCAGAGTTGACCCCCACCGTACCAGTAACTAGAGTGGAAGCTTTTCTTCATATCGTCCTGCATCTCGTTTTGATTGCTATCCATGAGGACAAGACGGATGAAGATGAAATGTCGGAAGAATCACTTCAGTCCTTCGTTTACATTGCTCTTACGAGTACTGCACGAAGCAATTTCCTTCCAAATGCTCCTGCTTCAAGGACGATTGCCGCAGTATTGGAGATGCTATCTCAGAAGGCGGAGTTCAAAGCTTGCCATGCCAAGATTACTTTGGTTTTGAAGAGAATGAAGCAGAAGCGACCCCGAAGTTTCGAGAATGCATTTGTACGATTGGGTGTTCCAGTAGACAGAATCTCAACTGCCTCGCCTGCGAATAGCACCATCTTGGAAGACCGAGAGAAGAAGAAGCAGGCTGCTAAAGAACGGCAGGCTAAAGTTATGGCACAATTCCAACAGCAACAAAAGAACTTTATTGCCAACCAAGGCGATATTGATTGGGGCGAGGATGGAGCTAGCGATGTTGACCTGGAAGAAGAGGGAGAGAATCACAAAACATTCTGGCAATACCCCACGGGAACTTGCATTTTGTGCCAAGAGGAAACCAAAGATGGCAGACTTTATGGCACATTCGCGTTGATGGGTAAAAGCAGCGTCCTTCGACAAACGCCATTTGACGATCCTGACTTTGTTCGCGAAGTTCTCAATACCCCTTCGAATTTGGATCGCCCGGCTGACAATTTCCGACCTTGTGGAGTGGCAGGGGAGAATCGCGAGGAAATTCACAAAGTGACTGCCAGCGGTGTCGATATTGTGACGGAGAGACAATTCATTGGTAAGGGGTTCCCTTCTGAATCGACAAGAACTGGACCAGTGTCTGTTGGATGTGGCCATATTATGCATTACAAGTGCTTCGAGGTCTACTATGAAGCATCGGTCCGAAGACACCAACATCAGATTGCCAGACATCATCCCGAGGCTTTGGAATACAACGAGTTCGTATGTCCACTGTGTAAAGCGCTGGGCAACACCTTTTTGCCAATTATCTGGTCGCCCAAGGAAGAACTCACTCTTCACGCACTCTATCCAGTCACACCATTTGACCACTGGATCAACGCATTTTCTACCAGCATTCCAAGAGATTGCAGAATAGAATCAAAGCTCAATAAGAACGCGCGTAGTAGTCGAAGCGTGGAACTCTTCCTCAATCACAATACCTCTGTTCTGACGAGTACTTTGGCATCAAAATTGCCTGAACTTCTCGTAGAAGCCTGGGAGCCAACAGGTACTCCTTCGCCACGCAATATTGTGGCTCCATCTGTCTTCCCAGTTTGGGTCAGCGACCCTGTCTCCCGAGGACCCAGTCACTCACCATCAGAGCAGTCACCAATGTCGGAGCTTATTGACATCTACCAACGACTGAAGGATACTATGACGAAAAATGCCCTAGGGTCGCATCACGGGGTATTGCATGGGGAAACGGGTCCTCCGGCACAAATCGACTTCTCACATAGCGATACCTTGGCACATGCCCTTGGGTACTCCATATCAGCTGTCGAAATTCAACAACGGGGAGTTGCGTCCGCGATTGGCATGAACTTCTTAGACAATTTGCCTCAGTTGGCTCTCACTCATCTCCGGATTTTATCTGAGACTGCTGCTTCTTATATCTCCGTGGGAGGAATTCGATACTCGGGTAACAATCGAGTGGCTCGGGAGTTCAGCGCCGACTACGAACGTCAATATCACATGCTGTTCCTGAGAGATGCATATGCCACCAACAATGAGAGCCCGGGTTCGAACCGGGTTCGACCACTATTTGAGGAAGACATATTCACTTTCTTGACTGAATGTTCACTTGTTCTCGCGCCCGTGGACAAGATAGACATTATGAATGTTGTCCGGCTTTGCTATCTCGCCGAGCTCGTCAAGATCGTTCTCATCATGGGTAGAAATCGAGGCAGATCTGACTTTTCCATATGGACTGGATCCGAGAAATACATGACAAAAGACCGTTCATTGCCCGATCGAGAGCCAGGCTTTGACAACTTTGCCGACTTCTGTGTCGCAGTCAGAAAGTTTGATGAGGATTACCCACACTTTCCTGGTGTCCAAGGAGATGTCTTTTCCCAACCTTGCTTCAACGGTTTACAATCATGTCAAAACTTCGTCCGCAAGTACGCCCTCGCTTTCCTCCGCAAAACCGCAATTCTCCTTCACGTCCGCCACGGTCTCACATTCACACACCACATCCCCTCCAACCCCGACGCAGACGAACTGGATCGTCTAAGCGAAGCCCTCAAACTCCCCAGCCTCGACGAGATGTGCGCCTCCATCGGACCTGACTACCAACCCCACCACAACCCCGTCATCACAAACCTCGTGGAAGGCTGGATTGACGCAGCGAGAAGAGAGGGAGAGCTGTTGCCTGATGGTTTACAGCTCAGTCACCCTGCTATTTTCGAGTTGATTGGGTTACCGAAGAATTTTGATACGCTGATGGAGGAGACGATGAAGAGGAGGTGTCCTACTACGGGCAAGGATGTTAGTGATCCGATGCTTTGCCTTTTCTGTGGGGAGATCTTTTGTGGACAGGGGATTTGCTGTTTGAAGCCGGTGGAGGATGTTGGGGGGCGGGGGAGCGTTACGCAGATTGGGGGGGCGCAACAGCATTTGAGGAAGTGAGTTTGTTCATATTCCCCTTAGCCATTCCTTTTCCCAATCTTATACACCGTCTTACTCGATCTTTTACTAACCATCTCAATCCACAGATGCCAAAAGAACATAGGACTCTACATCAACATCCGCAAATGCTGCGTCTTCTACCTTTACAAGATGACGGGATCCTGGACTGT
>LLCD01000533.1:0-17531 GCA_001414355.1 Hymenoscyphus salicellus
GGGGGGGGGGGGGGGGTGTATCCTCTAAATACGAAAATACCATCTGAGTTTGAGACTCTCCTTTTCTAAGCCGATTATCATAGATTACGCGACCGATGCGCTCCAGATGAATTGAGAGATCGTCTGGGGCTGGCGATCAACAATTCCAAATGATTTGTGTCCTAATCTACGGTATTTAAAGTTGAATTATCGGAATCCTTTCCTGGCTGTTCACCTTACCAACATCTTCATTATGTTTCGTAACTTGAAGGTTTTGGAGCTTACAAATACGAAACCTCTAGAAGACTGGAACGAAAGTTACAAGAAGGATCTGGGCTTTCCGCTAAAGTCAGGCATTAGAATCGTACAAGATGGTGTGTATTCTCCGGGTTTTTCTTCCCATCCTTTCAGGTTGTTTTTGTCGGATCAAGACCCTATTTCCTCAGACATCTCACACCGTTCCCATATAATCATGTTTTGTCCTAATTTCCTCAAACATACTTCTAGAAATTGCAATACTGACTCGGAGATAGTCTACTACTAGCTGTTGTAATCTTGCGAAGAGGAATATTCGGTCCAATAAAGTATCCAATCACCGTGTATCTCGATTCCAGTTGGACACGGTCGAAGGGTTATATTCAAAAACGGAGATTTGTTTGGCTTTGCACGACCAGAACCTCCCCGCACATTGTCGCCTGAGCTTAGGACTGTGGTTTCACGTATTCAAGAGGACGCAAGGATGCTTCCTTTCGGAAGTAATTTTCCTTACACCAAGGACTGTTCATGCAAGAGATCAGAACCATTGAAATTCTTTTCCGCTTGATATGGTTTATTCGTGGGTTGTTTATCTCGAGATTGTGTTTCAGTGTGGAACTCAATATTGGTGGATGAATTATGACTTTGACGAGTGTGTTCTAGTGATCCAGAGTATGGCCCAGTCTTTAATAGTGGGAAAAGCAATGGAGAAAAGTGATATTGTATCTAGAAGACTCCCCAATACTAAATCATTTTTCTCTTTGAACATCGGTTCCTAAGTAGAATGCTATTGTTATCGATACTAGTCTACCTAAAGATTGAAAAGTGTCGGATAATATATCAGAAATCGGATATCAAACCTACCACAAGACCTAAAGAAGGGGATTTTGGATACATTACAATCCAAAATAAACCTGTGTAGTCAGTTTGATTGTTACAGGACTTTCAGCAAAACAACCTTGTTAAGCTTAGCAGAGGAAACGACCTGATTCTTTCAAACCACTTATTAAGAAGCAAAATAATTGTATAAGTTGTTGAAATCCTTGAGTAATTTTTTTTTTTTTTTTTTTTTTGGTCCAACTCGCTTCGTTTGGCTCACTCTTTAGTCTCTTCTTGACTTATTTCATTTAAATTACGCTATATTGAACAAATATAGTTACAATATATAATAGACAATGATACATAGCAATAAATTTCATTTGGAAACGATACTCCATGAATCTACAACTGTCAAACATGCTCGCCAGTACGCTAAAAAGTGACAGCTTATGGCGTATGCATGGAAAAGGGGATGAGCCACGTGATACACACAGGGATAAATAGGGTGGAGACGACTCTTTCCGTATTTGACGCTAGATGGAACACCAACCACATGAACTGAAACAAGCTGAAATTATTTACGTCACATAAGCTAGAATTCCCTCCGTATTTTTTGGACCCCACGAGTTGGATACTTTTTGTGCGTCTTTTACAGGGGGGTTTTCAATAAATCGAGGGGCTGGGCATAACCTTATGGTGAGAGGACAGGGTTTACGAGCTGTTTGCCGCTTTCTCTCGAGTTATTGCTGTGCCGCCTGTGCCCTCGGGAAAAAACTTTACGTACTTGTCTTGTTTACCGAACGATACTCCCACGGGGATTAAGTATCAATTTGAGCCCCCTTGGTGTTGTGTTTTAGTTTTCATCTTTCAGTTTTCAACTCCTCAAAATTCACTCACCGCCAAGTTTCACAATCGTTTAAAACATCCCAATCATTTTGGCACTGTCTTTAATTTCCATCGCCTGCTAGTGAGGCTCATTCATTTTGGCATAATCTCAAGCTACCTAGCTATCACCTACTTTCGAAAAATTACCGGATAATTAGCCGTCATGGTCGACTTTGTTTCCATTATCATTGCGGTCGTGTCTCTGGTGGGATCTCTTATCGCTGCTGGATTTACGGGTTGGGTCTCTTTCTACCTTGATCAAGTTAAGCGGCGTTCTGAAGCAAAAGCTTTGATTCACAAGTACAGAGATCCTCTGACGCTGGCCGCCTTCGACCTCCAGTCACGGTTTTTTGGTATCGTCCAATTCAACCTTCTGCACTATCATGACGACGAAGAGAAAAAAGAGCTCATCTATGTTTACTCTGCCTTTCTTGTTGGACAGTATCTTTCATGGACCTATATTCTCCGACGCCAAGGTCAATTCTTGCGACTTTCCACAGACAAGACCAACAAAAGACTGGATGAGATCTTGAGTACAATTACGCAGGAATTCAGCCTGGACAATCGCCAGGGCGAGAACCCATTTATGCTTTGGAGGGGGCAACAAATGGCGATCGGGGAGCTGATGACAAAAGAAGAGCAAGGACAACTCTACTGCATGGGATTTGCAGCTTTTGCCCACAGATACAACACCGAGCCAGAGTTTAAGAAATGGTTCCACCCAATCGAACAGGGAATTTTGCAGCTCGTCGATGCACGGGCTTCGGAAAATCGCATCGCGACTTACAGGCTGCGACGAGTACAGCATCTTTTAATTGACTTGGTTACTCTGTTGGATCCGGAGCGTTTGGCCACGACTGGTTGGAAACAACACAAAGTGGATGCTGCTAATGAGTGCAAATGTACCGGATGTCCAAGTCGAGAAAAGGATTATGTTATTCCACAGGCCACGAAGCTTCCTGTGTAACGATAGTCATTTGATTGTTGGTTTGATGGGTTGGTGGCAGTATTACCGGCATTCATTTCCCAATGGGTGGTTGGTTGATGAAGCGTATGTCTTCTGGCTATGGCGGGAAAAAAGTATCACGAGCACTTACGTGCGCATTCGTGTACAACTGCCTTTTTGTAATGTGGAGGTCCTGTTTTCAGCCAAGAAGGGGTTGTGTGGCAACTCAGATAGACAGAGAAGAGCTAGATCAAAGCGAAGGGAGTCTGCGAGATAGAAGAAGATTTTATCTGGAAATTATGATGGGAGTAGAGTATTGGAAACAACGAGATTAAATAATGATATCATTTATCAGTACCATGTCGATCAAGAGTAGAGCAGTTTCTTTTCTTCTTTTGATTTTCCCTTCAGAAATCAGTAGGTCCTGCAAGATTCTTCCAGCATCACACTAATACAGCACACTCAACTGAAACGTGACGTTATCACATGACCCAGAATATCAGAATCTCGGGAATTTCGACTCCCGAAGGCCCCGAGGGAAATTTGATGGATAAAACACCATATAATTTCTAGTTGAGATATTAGAAGATGCATGATTATCAAGCAGAAAACAAGGTGCCATGTCCACGTGATGAACATCCGAGACGGGATTCGTGGCGGGGAGGTATCATTCATGCCGTCAGCACCAAACTTCTTCAAGAACCCCATTTCCCAAAACTTTCCGTTAACATGTCGAAAGAGAAGAGAAGCAAAGGAGCATGTTGGACCTGTTCGTTTCGTCGCAAAAAGTGCGATGAGGCTCTTCCGATTTGCTCTGTCTGCGCGTCACTTTCTGTGCCATGCTTTGGGTATGAGCCGAGTCCATCCTGGGCCGATGGAGGGGAGAAACAAAAGGCCAAGACAGAAGAACTTCGAGTTATCATTCGGGAGAACGCAGCTCTGAGACGCCGTCAAGCAAGGCAGAAGCAGCAAACGACTGCTTCAAATCCGAAATCTAATCGCAAAAAGGATACAACAGGTAACGAATCATGGGCTTTCACATCAATCTGATATTTGAACTGAGATTTACTAAATGCACAATCCCCTAGTTCAAATTCGCCCTTCACAACCCGATGTCCACCTCAAGATATTCGGCCCCACGATCAACAACGAATGTGGACTTAAGTCCGAATTTGAAGCAAAGTTGTTGCAGGATTTCCTCGACATCGTATTTCCCAGCCAGTTCCCTTTTTATCATGCTTTACAATCAAATGGTGGCCGAGATTGGCTGCTACCATTCATATTACAAACCAAGCCCCTCTATCTTGCAGCTATCAGCATGGCTGCATACCACCAACATCTGGGACCCGAAGTCCCCAGAGTTGAGCGACTGGAAAAAATGCAGAAGTATTATTCTGTGGCTTTACTCGATATGCGGCAACATTTGGAAATCTTCATGCAAGAAGAGAAAACAATGTGGTCAGAAGCGAATATTGAAGTCCTTGCTTGCATAGTGTTTCTCGTAACTCTATCAGTGAGTGCCAAATTCCAGAGAAATTCCATTGGCCAACTATGGATTACTGATTCCTCTTCAAACTTCAGGTCTTTGTTTGTGGGTTTGACCAAGGTTGGCAAATGCATCTTCATGCTGCCTCCAAAGTGCTTGCGGGTTTGGGCAAATGCTGCACAGACTCCAACGAAGGTGAGTGTTCTTCGAAGCTTCTCCTTATTTCAGGATGCCTCAAGGAAGGGTTAAGATTCTGTTTCCTAGAAATAGCAAAACTGACTTGGACATTTTCCACCGCAGTGAAATCACTATCACCTATTCATCTTAAAGCACATCACTTTTTCACTGCAGCGATATCCTGGTACGACATTCTTTCGTGCGCGACAACCGGTTCCCGCCCCTGGGCTCCATTCACCTGTCTTTACGGTAAAGCTGCCTTTCTTGATTGCGGATCAGTGATAGGTTGCGATAATGCTGCATTAGTCGAAATATATCATGTTGCCGACTTACAGGCACAACCGGACGAGCAAAAAGGTATCTATTGCTCCAAGTTAGACACCCGGTCGGTCCAAATCCGACGTTCTCTGGAGGGAATTTTGAACAGACATTCAGGTCAAAATTTGGATACGAACCTTGAAGAAATCTCTCTGGATCGCTTAGCAGCTTACAGGCAATCTGCAATTACTTATATATTTGCTTCTGCTGCAATTGTATATCTGAACATGTCAATTCTGAAGCGTTCTTTTGGGACACACCAGATATACGAGAGCGTAGAACAAACAATTATGGCAATACGAAATCGTGGACTTAATGACCCGGCAATATTGGGAACACTGGCTTGGCCTTTGTGCCTAGCTGGTTGTATGGCCACTGGAACCCAACGAGCTTTTTTCACTGAACTTTTCAACAAAATCCATAATGGCATGGTGACCGATGTTAGATACGAGCATTTGATACGATGTTATACGATAATTGAGGAATGCTGGCGATTGAAACGCCAAAGAGAGGACGGAAGCTATGAGCAAAGTGTGTTGACTTGGAAGGATGCTATGGAAAGTTTCGATAAGGTGGTTCTATTGATATAAGCAGCTAAGTTTACATCAGAACAAGTTTGCTTACGCATCATCTGCTTGTTTTGTTTGTTCGTATTGGTTGTTGTGGTCGCCACAGTGGAGTATCAGAGATGGTCAATCTTATTGGCTACAGCCCATCTTTCGTTTCGACTTTCCGTTGGCGAATCCCTCGTTTCGACCTTCCTCACTAATTTCCCACTCAGTGTTTTGCAAAATCTGGTCATGAACACGACTTATTGCCGTTTTGATTTCTAATTTTCTTCCATATTCAATTAATGAATTCCGGGAATCGGCGATGTTGGTAACAAAGTGGGAGATGTTTGACTTAGCTTGTTCAGCTGAATCTCTGGTATAAAACTACCCACTTTCCCCTTCCACAGCCTTCATCACTCCATCATTCTATCACTCACCTTTCATATCTCTTTACAATCTACACCACTGTCTATTCTATTCTACCTTCAAGATGCCTTCTTACGTGATTGTTGGAGCTTCTCGTGGCTTAGGTGTAAGTCAAAAGATATCTCCAACAACTTACTTATCCAACCTTGCTAATAAAATCATCTAGTATGAATGGATCCGAAACCTCGGTCAAGATCCAAGCAACACAGTCATCGGAATTGCACGAAATCCCTCTCCAGTGAAAGAGCGACTCGCCAAAGATAAAGTCTCCAATGTCCATGTTTTCGCTGGTGACATGGTATCTGCCAGTTCTCTCAACTCTGCCGCGGAATTGGCATCCACTCGCCTTCCAGGAAACGCCCTCGATACATTGATTATCAACGGTGCACATTTGGCAAGGGATTCAACTCATCTTACCCCTTCTGCCCTTGTAGAGCAAGAAAAGCTCTTATACGACGAGATGCACGGTAGTCTCGATGTCAATGTTCTGGGGGTGATGTACTCTATCAAGGCTTTCCTTCCTCTCATCTTGAAAGGAACCGTGAAGAAAATTATTGTCATAAGCACTGGCTTTGCCGATCCGGATATCTCTCTGGCTGGCGATGGAATCCCGATTTCGGTAGTATACTGTGCTATGAAGGTGGGTGTTCTACGAGTTCTTCTTTCCTCTTTCAGCTTGTTTTAGGAGGAATGAGATATGAATTCCTTCTCAGATAACTCGCCACAACCAAATTTCTACCTCTTTCTCTTTAAACATCCCTCTAGAATTAGCAATACTGACTCCGAGACCCCCCTCAGGCGGCTACGAATATGATCGTTGCTAAATATAGCGCCGAGTTAAGAGAGCAAGGTGTCGTGGTTTTGGCTTTGAGTCCTGGTGTTGTCAATACAGCTGAAGCGCCTCGTAAGTCTATCTCCTTTCATGGGGTTCCCTCTGCATCTTACAGCTAAGGGGTTATCACTGACTTTGATAATAGCCACGGAACAAGAGATCGCCATAGGAGTTGCAATGATGGCGAAGTTTCAGGCCCAAGATCCGACCTGGAAAGGACCCTTGACTCCAGAGGAGAGTGTCAACATGCAAAAGAAAGTCATTGATGGTTTGAAAATTGCCGACAGTGGCAAGTTTCTCAGTCACCACGGTAATAAACATTGGTTGTAGGACTCGGTTATGTTAGTTTTATGAAGTTTGTTCTATGACATTTTAGTTGGTTTGAAAATGTTTACTAGTTTATGAATAGGTACGCTTCAATCTTTCAACCTATGAGCCAGATTATTGTTATTTTAGTGGTTTAATCGAAGTAATCATCATTATGGGCGAAACCATGAGATAATCTGGCGATGTCTATTCTAACACAACGATCCGTCCTTGCTTTAAGTATATTGACTTCATACCATGTGCCTTTGTCACTTCTAAGTACATTTCTTAACAACATCCAGAACCCAATCAATAGTCAGCTGCTGCTGGCTCACCATTGGACAATGATCAGCTTTGATGCGGGTCACATCCGCCTTCATTCCACTCTCCTTCTCAACAGTATCAATCCCATCTTGCTGAAGGTTAGGTAGGATAGTCTCATCATCCTCACAAAATAAAAATGAGGTTGGTACATCCTTGTACCCAGCATATGTCAACTCGTCAGTAAAACTGACAGCCGAGTGGGATGTGAATTTTCGGATCCAAACTTCGCCTTCTGCGAGTGGAAGGTCGGAGAAAGTAAGTTGAGCGGCCCGGGTGATGTTTACTTGGTGTGCCCAGCCGTTTACCTGTTAAATTATCAGTATTAAAGTCAATCTTGGGAAGATAGAGAGAGAAAGTTAACAAACATCAACAGTCATTTCTCCCTGGTTCTCCGGTGGTGCAGCAGAAAGCATCTTATAAGTCGAACCTCCAATCGGCACAACAATAGAAGTCATATATGCCAATCTGACAACACCTCCTTTCTTCCCTTGCTTCTTTCTATCCTCCTTCGACAACCCTTTCACACTTTCAGTCCCAGGAACTCCGCCATAAGAGTGGGTGATGATAATAACATCCTTCCCTTCATCAGCGAGTTTTTCGGTCTCGCTTGCGATTAAGGCGGCGTCGGTGTACATGGTTCCAGGAACTCCTGGTCCAGGATCTCCAAACTCGAGGTTCACTGTAGTGAGAGGAATGCCCTTGATTTCGTAGCCTTTGGCTGCTACGGCATCAATTACTGGAGCGTAGAATACTGGTTGTCCGAATGCACCGGGAACCAAGAGGATTGAGAGATTCGCCATTTTGAAATTGGGGAGGGAGTTGGATGGAGTAGGTGTTTGGAAGAACGAAGACAGTTTCTCAAATATCGAAGAAGAAAAAGATGTATAGTATTGATCTTGAGGCACTTGAACGAAGTCGCTGTGAAGAGAGAGTTGACTTCAAAAGTGCACTTGCCAATCCATTATATATAAAACTTCTCCCCCTTTGATTCCTATAATTTCTAAGCATATTTCTTTGGATTCCACTTTTCTGACCCTTTTGTCTTCTTCTGATCTTTGCGAATGTATTTACAAGATCAGAAGTCTACTTTCTGACTATCAGAAATTAGCGAGCATGCCTACGCCACACTGACGCCGCTGTCTCGATCAAAAAAATGTAATCTGTTTACTCTACAGCGATCCAAAAAATGTATAAAGAACGAGTAACGATGCACAGCTGACTCATCAACACTTCTCCTAATTCTTCGATAATTTAGTAGCTTGGTTGTCAACCAATACTGGAAAAATAACCAGGTTTCAAAACGCATGCCTGTGGTGCATCATTTAGTGAAGCCTGTCAACCCTATAAGAGGCGCAGACACCCCGAGAAAATTAGAGCATCTAGAGAAGCACGCCACCTTAAACTCTAGGGACGATCCACTAAAGTACAACGCTTGCATCCAGTTTCTACTTCGGGTATCCAGCCCAGCGCACTGCTTGTCTCCATACTCTTTTCTCCACCACAAAATCAGGAAATATTTCTCGCCGGAGCTATAGAGAAACTCATGGATCGCGAATTATGACTATACCCAACTAACAATTCTCTTATAAAGAACGAAAATGGTTCTCTCCAAAGCAACCCCTTTTTAAAAATGGGACATAGGTTCCGCCGCACGTCAGAAAAATGCGGGCCAGAGGTGTATTTCAACATCCTCCGCCGAGCTCCGGACTACACACCAACATATTTTCATGAAAAAATTACAGCATCAATGATCAAAAACCTTCTCATCATTTCATCATTTCATATCAATCAAAATCATAAAACCAACTTTATATACATTATCACCCTCAAACCCCCCACTTCCTTTCTCCAACCCCTCAGTATTCGCCTCCAGTATATACTTGTGGCCACTTCGAAGTACTATTCACAACAGGGTAATCGTTAAGCACTGGGTATACGTCGGCCTGTTTGTAATATCAGTACAGTACAGCGGCATTTCTTCAAAGGGGTGTGGGTTTGAACTTACGAGATTTACCACTCCAGTAGCGAGTTTAGGTACATGGTCGACGACTGGCTCCTCGGCTGTGAGATTTATGGTGATGAATTGAGAGGTAAATCTTGAAGGGTCGCCGAGGAGGTAGTTGTGAGGGGTGATCATGACACCGGATTGTGCTGTGGTGAAGAGGGTGTTTGGGAGATCACTGGAATAGTTAGCAACGAGGGGTTGTATTTGGCGGGTTGTGTACTGTACTTACCCAGTATGAGGGACATGGTGCATTCCCAAGTTGAACCAAACAACTCTAAAAAAGAGTCAGTATCCGCTATCTGATCCGCGTTTGAATGAGACTCACAAATCCTCCTGATCAAGACTCTCCCCATCGAAGAAATCCTCAAAAACAACCAACGGATCATCCGGATCTTGAGAGTTTCTCCCCAGTGAAGATTTAGGCTCCGTATCCTTTTGTTTAGTAACATAAAGATTATGCTCTGTGAAAGTGGTAAGTTTCTTCGCGATGCTTGACTTTTGGATGGTAGAATGAATAGGGGAACCGAGACTAGGTGCGATGCGGTAACCTCTGTACTCGCCCCATTTGTTGAGCGACTCCTTGTTCACGATGTTAAGCATGGAACCGGCATTTGTGGGCCAGTTGATCTTTCCTTCCTCTTCTGTTGATAGGAACGAACGTTCGAGCTTCATTGTGTTGCGTTGTTCTTTCAGCCAAGTGTAATTCGTAGTTGTTGGGACTACTGCGACTTCTTCGAAGCTGTTGGCTGTCCCTTGGATGTCGAGGTCGATTTTGTAGTTGATGACATGGTCGTGCTAAAAAATATTAGTAGTCTCGTGTTTTTGCAAATTAGGATTAACATACCATGGATCCAGAGAGTGCATCGTGGATCTTGTACCCATACTCTTCGTTGTTGGGTGCCCACGCTCCCTGGATGTAACCTGAAGCTCTGACCTTCGTCTCGACAGTACCATCAAGAGAGAAGACATAATCAAAGAAATAATCATAATTTCCGATGGTTGCAATCCATCGGACGACAAGCTGGGAGTTCTTCACGACATTGACATACTTCGTGTCTGTGTGACGTGAAAGCGGGAAGCCGGCATCCTCTTCGAAAATGCAGATGCTTCCAGGGTGAGTTGCTGTTTTCCCATTCTCATGGATGACGGTATCTAGATATGTTGCCGTGGCTGGGCAATCCCAGCCTTTGACTAATGGCCATGCACGAGTTCCAATTCCGTAAGTTGTATCAAGATATGCTGTTCCAGATTGATGGGGATCGTTTCCAGCATAATGAGCATGAGCCTCTTGGAGTGCTAAGACGAGTTAGTAAAGCCATTTCCGCTGAAATTGGGAGGTCAAACATACCAAGTTCGAAAACAATACGCTCATTCATGTACTCAATCTCGTGGAACGTCAAGCCAGAATCTCTGTTGAAACCCAAGTAAAAAGAGAAGTCCATCCACTTAATGTAATTAGCATCTTTGTCAACGGCATATCGCTGTGCGAGCTCGATCAAAACCGGTGCTGGCTCGGAATCGTAACCTGGGGCTTCCCCACGTTGCGATGCACCCGACCAGACACCATCTACGGTGAGAGGATAGTGTTTAAAGCCAGGCTGCTCCCAAGCTGTGCGGAATTTCTCAAGCGTTAGGTAGAAGACATCGTCATACAGAACCCCAAGAAATTTCCAGTTGGATGGATCGCGAGTTGTGATATCTGGAGAGAGTCAATTCGAAGCTCAATCAATATGGGGTAAGGCATCTCGGAAGTAACATACCGAACTTCATCCAGATACCTCCTGGGAGAAGAGTTCCGGTGTCATAACCTTCGGTTGGAATGACGGACGGTGAGATCTGTATCACTTGTGAGCAATGTGAGTATTGTAGCTGGTCCTAGTTTAAAACATACCCAGTCGATGATTCTTCCCTCTTCTTTCACGAGAGGATCATTGTTGTAGAAGATTGCCGTGTCATTGTCAGATCCTGTGATGGTCTGTTTTGGTCAACCAGATTTTACGTTTACAGGCAGGGGAAAAAGGTGGAAGTTACTCACCCAACCAAATAAGTCCATAGTAATATCTGAAATGTTGGCCATGTAACTGAGTTCCCAATCGTAGATTGCATTGGCATCAGCTAGGAAATTTGGCATGATTCCGGACCCTTTCGAGTAAATGTAATCCAATGGAGCGATCGTAGTGTGCTCAGTGACTGGAATTGGACCAACAATAAAGTTCTGAGTATATGCCGACTCGTTCGCGCCGAAGAAGATCTCAACACGAGCATTCTTCACGGGCAGGGGCCCTCCACCATCCAAGTAAGCTAGCGCATGGGTTTTGTTGGGGTGGAGGATCTCGGTGACACCAACGGTGTTATCCCATGGGCCGGCTTTGGTGTTTATTGTCAGGTTCAGTCCGCTAGAAGTATATAGCCAGCCAAGCAATCCAATCACCTCTTCGTTCTCTAAACTGTTCCATATATTACTGTGAGGAGCCGTAATAGAGGGGACAGTTGAAGAAGATTCATTGAGACTTCGGCGTCCCCATGGTGGCGTCAATATACTTCTGTGATCACCTGGCCGTGGGCGGGGAGATGCTTCTGTAGCTACAGAAAAGAGCACAGAGGCGAAGAACGCTCGAGAGAACAGAGACATTATGATGAAGACCGGGAGATGCGAGGGGTATTCTCTGGCTGGTATTCGGTTTGCGGAGGAGGCTTCAGCCTTTTATATCCTCCCTCTGCATCCGCAAACCGGATCCCACGCTTGAAAAATAGATCTTGGGCAAGTTCCCAGCTAATCAAAGCTGCCCAAGCTATCTTCTTCATTGCTTCATAATCTATCTCTCGGCATTCAAGAGAAAGACGATATGGTATCCGAAAGGGAAGAATCGAAAGATGGGGGACCGAAAACCTTCAAGCATAACAAGCAAACCATCCTGGCAGAGACTTTCCATGGTAATATGCAATAGCCACAGGTACGCGCAAGGGGCTGCGACTCCACTTCATTGGTAACCATGACATTTCCGCCATTTGAATATTTGGATGCGAGACTTCTGGGAAATCCCATCTTAGAATGGAGCAACCAGTAATCGTGTTGTTGATATTCAAAAGGGAAGAAGAGATAGAATATACCTAACAGTGACACAGAAATATCGACCTCAAAACCCCAAAGGAACAAATAAAATCGAAAGAACATGAAAACCCGGGGCCATGGTAGAGAACAATGCCACGAAGCAAGAAAGAACGACGAAAAAAGCTTGAATAAAATCAAAGTTCCACCCTTATCGCGCTCAATTGCTTCCCCTCTTCGTCCCCTCATCTTGGTGACGAAGTTCGTTCTCTGCACCTTCGGACCAGCCTCTTCAAAGACCAAAGAAGTAAAATAAATGTCCAAGAACATGCAAGGCTCCCTTGGCAGCTTTTATATACCCACAGCTTGCGGTATTTCAGGTCCGAAAGATAGATAACATGGGAATGGGGTTGGATAGTGGGATAGATGGGGTAAAGGCGGGGATGACAGCTCTGGCGGGCGCGTTTTTGCGACTGTAAAGCTTCCTCTGGGCCTATGTTCTTCGCATGTAGAAACGAGCTACGTCAATGTCAAGCCGACAATGTCATTGCGATGTTCTCGCGATTGAGGAGATTGTTGTGAGATGGAAAGTATATCGGCCGGACTGATACACTGTATTTTCTGGCCCCGAGTCGGCTCCCGCTGAACAGCACTCAACGTACACCAACCCACCGCACACCTCAAGCTAAGTGAAATTTCACCACGTTCAATATTCTATTTGTTTTGCATTATCCGCAACTCCTTACATTTTTGTTTATTTTTAACAAAGCTTTACGTCAAGGTATTCCAAGATTGCGGGGTAGCGGCCACTAACCTTGTTTCCTGTTCATTTCACAACGACAGTCTTCTGTCACGGTCGCATTCAACAAATACTGATATTTTACGATCGGAACTTTGTGGCCACTTTCCTCCATCTTGATGAAGTTGGCGTAAAGCACATTCAACTGTATCCCAGGATACTTGGTCGTTGATAAGCAATTTGATGTTGTCCTTTGGATTGCCTACAATCGCGTACGAAGTCTTTCGTACCGGTTTGTCGCCGCCAGTAAGGCTCCTATTCCTAGACAAATCTTCGAGAAATTGTGGCCAAATGAATGCATATAAATCCTCCACTTCTTCGCGATCGGGATCACTTAAATTCGCCTTGAGCATGCGAGATTCCCTGTACCTATTCTCTATATATATCTAGAACTTAATCAACACGTAGTGAGGGTGATCTTCGTCCAGGCCGATGGAGGGGTCGAAATTACGAGATTTGAGAGGCATGGTTTTAGCTGGAGGAGGAGTATGCTTCTTCGCTTTTGAGACTTTAGGAGCCTTTTTAGGTGCTTTTTGGGTACGCTTTCGAGGAGGCTTTGGTGACTGTGTCTCCTCAAATGGCCGGGTGTGTCAGGCGTTCTTTTTGGTGTAGGCGCATTTGTGAGGGGTTCTTTGGACTTGCGCTTTTTTCAACGTGTGGAGGGCTTGTTATAGGACTATTATTCCCTATATAAAGTGTGCAGGAGGGTTGTGGTGGAGTAATATAGGGGGGCTTAATAGTGGCGATGGTGTTTCACACTTTTTGGTGAAATGTCGGCTGGGGACACTAGTTACTAACATGGCTGTAGATCCAAGTGAATTGGAAAAGTAGACAAATTGCCTCATAAAGTTTGAGTCAGCCCTCACTGACGCGCAGGATCGATTGGATTGCGGCGCAGGATGACAATGACATATTGATGTTCACGCTGGTTACTAAATACAGGGGTACGCGGTCACATCACGTGGTCCAGATTTAGCGAGCTGACTTCTTATTTATTCGCGCCTTGAGAACTTTCTTTCTCCCTTTCCTACTACCTCCTAAAATCTCTACCCAAGTCACTCAACGCATCTACCACGAGCTCCTGTGACCGTTCAACGACAAGCACGTACGAATTTACAAATCCACAACCAACATTCTGCAACGCAAATTACAGGATGACGTCGCGCAACAAGACTGTTAAAGGGTGGTGTATTTACGAGCGCGGCTCGAAAGCCCCCATGAAGGAGCCTCTCAAAGCCCCCTGGGATCTGCCAATTAGTGATACAGATGTGGAAAAGCTTTTAGTTGGATACAAATCTCGAAGTTCGGACGACAAATGGGACATACAGGTCGAGGATCCGGACGAAAAAGGCAACATAGCTATCCACATCCTTCGAAGCTGGACACAGCAGGAGTGCTACATACTTGAAGTTGTGAGAAAACCGAGTGACAATGATGGCAGGAGTGCAAAGAGTAGGTAATGGGGCCTTTGTGCCCCTACTCCCCTTTTTCGTTAGCCGCATCCCGTGCAATTACTGACTTCCCTGTTACCTAGTCCAAAGCATTACCTGGGAAGGAAACAAGGGGGGTTTGCAATGCCATGCAGAGCAAGCTAAGAAAGAAGCTGTGATTCTTTCTAGAGACCTCCTCGACGTCGAGTTTGAGACACTCCCCCACTACCCGTACTCACAAATTTGGGATCCTAGTGCGTATAAGAAACTGGACGCGGAATAGTTTGAAGACCATCTGGCAAGCATGGAGGGGTTTTCTCGTGTCGGCAAGCGAAATGTGAGATAGGGCAAACAATATATGAGAAGCAAAAGTTGGAACATGTATTGGAAAACGAGTGTTTCTATGGAAAGCGAGTGTTCCCATGCCTATGAGATAACAAACAAAACCGACAGTATAAATCAGACGCCCCCTGAAAACAAATAACCAAAGATTGCTCCAACCAAAAATCCATCACCAGAAGAGAAATTGTTCTATGCATACATGACGGTTGAAGCAGCCTGTTGCCTAGAGAAAGAACAGGATAGAGAGCCCAGACGAGTGCGCGTCAGAGTCAACAAAACAGCAGCTTTCAAGCAACAAATGCTCGAATAAAACGTGCTTTGGAACGGCCGGCATCGAAGTCTGCCCTGGTGGTAGTAGTCGAATACTTCGACCTCTTGAATGTATCCCATTTGATGATGTTGTTCCAAGGGATATGGCCCTTCGCTGACTTCTCCTTTTCCGCAGGATGCTCGTTGGGTTCCCCAATATTTTGGAAGGCCGTCTCAACGTCAGTGAGATCGAGACCCGCCGTATCGATGTAGTAAACGTAGGCGTTACCTGGGTAGGTGGCACCTGATGCAGCAAAGTTGTAATCGGTCGTAGTCGATATATATGGATCCTGGTTTCCCAATTGGTTCCTGGCGTGTTGAATGACTGTGCCGGTCCCGTCAGGATCGTTGGCTACAAAGCCTCCGTCTCGTTTAAGTTGCGTAGGTGCGACAAAAGTCATGCGATAGACAGTGTCGGCCAAAGCTGGGCTCAGGAGGGCCAGGAAGAAAATGAAGTAAGTGGATTGAAAGCGACCGAACATCTTGAACTGATTTGCTTTGCTAGTTGAAAAAGTCGAAGATTTGAGAGGTTTGGAAAGATGAAGAGGCTTGGAGAGTTGGAAATGGTTTCAAGATAAGAGAGATGCCTTGCTTTAAAGATGGTAGATATTTGTGTCACAGAGGAATCACAACAACTTCTTATATGCTTTAGTATCTCAATTAAACGGCAAAGAATTTACATGGTGTTAGCAGGTTATAGAGGCTTAGAGGTATTGTAAATCAATTTGTAATTTAGGATAGCAATGCTTGATAGAAGGATCAATTGGAATAAGCATACTACGCACTTGAATAACACTGATCTTCATTTGAGGTAAGGCATTCTTACGCGCCTCTTTGTGCAGCCTCTCTACATACGTATACAAAAGACGATCTTAGTCCACGAGGTATTCTCAATTTCTTTATGAAGACGTAAACGACTAGCGAGTTTCAGAAAATAGAAGACAGATCTGCAGCTTAGTGTAGATCAATCAGTATGAGGTATATTCGCTGGTCTTTAAACTGCTATTTTTACCGATACCGGATGATCGGCATATGGATGGATCCTACTCTACGATTTTTTGGGATCCGTGTTTCATTAATCACGAATTTTACCGCTTGTGTGCGAAGGAAGCCAACGTCAGCACCGTCATAGCAACTGCGTGATATTGCGACCTTCATGTTTATTACTCTTGGGGGCGCCTTCCAGCGGCGGGGAAACCTTGGAGGATTCTGAAGCTTATTTCTACGCCACCTTTATGCTTAATACTCCTGGGGGAGCCGGGAGCTTTACGACGGTGGTGGGGAAACCTTGGAGGATTCTGAAGCTTGTTTTTACGACTATTTCGGGCTTAAGGCTTCTACAAATTTTCTTTCGACATAGCTGCATAGAGAACGGAAACTTCTTGACTGGGATTTTTCGTACGTACAATCTGAGATGGATCGTTGACCATGAATAATTGATGTTTCAAAAATGAGCGAAGTCAATTAAAACTTGGAAAAAGCTCCGAAATGCCGAAAAATGAAGAGCCCATCTCACGAGAGCTGTTGTGCCCCCGCCTCAATGGGAATATTCACGTATACAGAGACAACCGCGTCAGAGGAAGAGGCATACTCGACTGGCTTCTGAATCCTAATCCAAACTGCTCCTTCGTTGTGACAAACCACCGCAATCCTAGTTCAGTAGAGTTGCAATGTGCCTACCTCCCTCAATGCGAAATATCAATATATAAAGGTCCTCTCTCTTCCCCTCAATTCTCTCCTCACCATCATCCTCATCATCATCATCATCATCATCATCATCACCTCCTTCATCACCAGCTCTCCAAGCCTTATCTTATTCTGCCTCACAGCTCACCTCAATTAACCACTCCATTCCTCACGCTATTACTCCACCATGCAGTTCAAAGCCGGATCTATCGTCTTTCTAGGAATTGCCGCCTTCAGCAGCCTTGCGAGTGCCCAAACAATCGCCTTCGGCCAGGAACTCCAGGTAAGTCCTCATCTTTTGGAGTAAAATATCCTTTTTGGGAAGACATTAGTTTTGAGATGCTTCTAAACTCTTCCTGTTCGTTCTGACTCCTTCTACTACCCAACCTTCCTCAAAGAAGTATACTGACTTGGATTTCCCGGTTTTAGGAGAATGACCAGACCAACCACTGGGTCGCTTGGATCGATGGAAAAAACGCATGCCCCGGCCAACAAATCCTCGACGTTCTCACCAAAAACCCTTGTGCCCAGCCATTCAACATAGGTGAGGTGGAATACACCTTCACGGGCTGCGTCGGCGAGGGTACAGGGTCCATCCCAACCACTA
>LLCD01000534.1:0-17513 GCA_001414355.1 Hymenoscyphus salicellus
ACCTAGGACTCACCTTGTTTACTGATGAACCCCAGCTTCTTCTTCGGTGGCCCATTATCCGATTATTTTGGACGCAGATGGGGTATGGGAATTGGTTGCTTCTTGACGATTGTTGCCACCCTCATGCAAACATTTTCTCCTCGAGGAAAACTGGGTTGCTTTATTGCTGGAAGAGTAGTGATCGGCTTGGGTCAAGGAATCGCATTGAGTACATGTGTCGCACTCGATAAGTCGAACTGTAGCTGACATGTAATAGCATCGGGCCCTGTCTACATAGGCGAATTGGCACCAGCAAGTATCCGCGGCAAAATAATGTCATTCTGGCAAATGTTCTACTCGGTTGGATCATTCATCGCTTATTGGATCAATTACACCTGTTCTTTGCATAGAGAAACGCTCGGAGAATGGGAATGGAAGGTAAGATTGCTCAATAATTTGTTAAGAGGCTTCCTAATACTTCCTAGATCGTGGTTGCATGTCAAATGCTCGTCCCAATTACTCTCATAAGCCTCCTACCATTCATCCCCGAGTCCCCTCGCTGGTACATTCAACATGGCTACCCAATATCGTATGCTCGAGCATCTCTCTCACGCGTGCGATCGACATCAGCCGAAGTCGCAGACGAAATAATTCTTATCCACGAAACTCTCCAATTTGAAGCTTCAAACTCGACATCCTACTCCTTACTCTGGAAAGACCGCTCAATTCGGAAAAGACTCATACTGGCTTTCATCTTGAACATCGGACAACAACTGACAGGACAAGGAACATTGAACACCTACTCAACAGCGGTATACAAGAAAGTCTTCAAGAGCACAAACAAAATCGCATTGATCAACGCACTAAACGCCACCTTCGGGATAATTTTTACCCTCAACGCAACCTGGACCGTTGACCGATTTGGAAGGAAGGTACTATTGATCTGTGGTGCTCTTGGGATGGCAACTTGCATGCTTGGTGTTGCCCTGGTATCCTCACAGACACTTACTCTCGAGGATGGTTCGAAGTCCGAGAGAGTAGGTATTTCCATCGTCTTTCTGCTCTTTCTTTTCATATTCTTTTATAAACCAAGTTGGGGTGCTACAACTTGGATCTGGACGGCAGAGGTGTTCAGTATGAACGTGAGAGCTCAAGCTGTGGGAATGAGTAGTCAGATGCAGAATGTCGCCAAGTGGGTATTTTCCGAGTTATTTCTCCCTCTTTCATGTTGTCTCAGGAGGACTGAGGCAGGATATCCTCCTCGGACAACTTCTTTCATCCTCAGACAACCCATTTCCGCTCTATTTCCTCCAACATACTTCTGCAATTGGATATACTGATTCCTAGATCACCCGCAGTGCAATCTTTCAGCAGTTCTTTCCAACCTTTTTGGCGAATTCTGGGTTGTATGTTCCTTCACTTTGCGCTGATTTCCCTTTCCGGTTTCTCGCTGAAGTTCTGGTTTACTGACTCGATGGTATGCATATAGTAAGACGTTCTACTTCTTCTTCACAGTAAATATATGTCTTGCAGCATATGTTTACTTCTTGATCCCGGAAACGAAACGAGTCACGTTAGAGGAAATCGACATCCTATTCGATGGCACTCATCACACTCTTCCAGAACAAGGATCGGTGGATAAGGTATGTATATTTGCAAGCCCTTAGCTCGATTTGAAACACATGTTGATAAATACTATGCAGAATGATCAAAGACTTCATCCCAAAACTCCTGTTCATATTCCCATCCCTACCTTTAACCCTCAACATCCACGACATCGGACGAACATTCATCGGGATAGTTGACGGGCGATATAAATTATGCATTCTGTTGGGGGACTAAAAATAAAGCTCTCGAAGTCTGCATTGTCTTTTGCTTGGGGGTTGGGAAAAGTAGATCACAAGAAACTGGCCAGAGATTGATATTTTAATTACGTTTTTATATATCAATTCAACTCTTTTACTCTTTGCCTGACAGCAATACATAAAAGAAAATCTTACAGCTCCCCCCGTAATTATTCAATTTCCTTCATCAAGCAAATGTCAAACCAAAATCTCGTAAGGAAGAGGAGGGATCATTACTCGCCTTCTTTGCACGAAATGGTGTAGCAGAATTGAAAACATTATTGGAGACGAACCTGAAGAATTAGAACCTACTTCGTGATTCTCCTGGAGCAACATGCGCGATTGTACGAGGTCTACTCGGGCAATGAGATATGGGGTGTTCTCTTACTTAGTTCAACTTGGGTTCGCTCCCACTTTGAGACTAAGCACACTCGCTACTTGACTATCTCATATGTCATAAATCATTTCTATGACTACATTAAAGCTTCCACGTCTAGCACGAGTAAATAAATAAGCCACAAACACTAAAACCTATGATAAGTGCTCCTTCGCCCTCATCTCAATTTCCATCATACCTCCCAGCCCAACCCAGCCAGCCCACAAAGCCACAAACATGGCCTCAACCACAACCACAACCACAACCACCGACATGGCATTCAATGCCTTCGCCGTCGTCCAACCGAACAAGAAACAAAAACTCTCAAGCGAAAAAACCAAAAAAAAGAAGCGTTCAACTAGCAACAATGTATCATCATGGGGCTCCTATCACGGCTTGGGCAATACCTTATTCAAAGATCCTAAGGGAAAGGGAAAGGCGAAAGCGGTTGCCGACTGGGCAGATGAGGTCAGGACTAACTTTGAGGAGATGGAGAAAGAGCGTGAGAATGGGATTATGAACGAGATTCTGAGTGAGCTTGAGAAGATGGATAAAGAGTTGGTGGAGTGTTTTACGAATCCTGCGACGTCCGGAAAAGTTGGAGAGAGCAGTAAGATGGGTGCGTTGCTCGGCAAGGGATGGTGCGAAAGTGATGATAGGAATGAGGTGGGAGAGGGGTTTAATTTATAAATGGAATGCCGTGGAAGGCTTGGGTACTGGCGTTTTTGATATTTCTTTCAAGGGGTGTTTTAAGGCGCTTGTATTTGTATGTGGGGGTGCAAATGAGAATTCAATGATTTCCTTGGAAAATGCACATTACCATTGGCCTGTATAATATAATTCCCTCCCACGTATGGGTTCGTGACGAGGCTGATCGAAATTACGATATTCGTGACGCAACCTACATCACTAGATTCTCGCTAATTTTTCAGACCTCGTTATGAAATATATCGTGACGAAATGATTGACGACGAGAGTAGGAACAGAAGAATTAAAACTCGATGGTCCCCCTAACATAATTTTCTTTTCGATCAACCGATTCCTCGAATTTCACCGTACGTCATCCCATGCGCACACCTATTGTATCAAGCACTTACATGATAAAATTCAGAAACCCGGAGACATAAACTCCTGTCTCATACCCAAAATGCTCTCCAAAAGCGTGCACGAGAAACTTACCAAGGAGGAGAAAACCCCCGGCGAGACCTCCCCTCTGCATGGAAGTTCTTCAACTGACCTGGAAGCTCAACACCAAGAAAGAAATAAACCCGGCTTCACAATAGAACTTAGATGGGAGTCACCTCAACAACTCTTTTTATTCTGCCTCTCACTCCTTGTCATCTTATTTTGCTGGTTATATATCTTTTTGTATATTCCTCTTCGATGGCTTTTCATGGCTTATTCTGCTAAGAAGCAGTGGGAGGTTTATGAGGGAAATGGAGCAGTCTGTGGGCGTGGAGTTTGTGGGTCATGAGAGTTCGTTTAGCATGGTACGAATGACGGCTTGGGGTGTTAACGATAAGAAACTTATGATATGGGAATCGATTCTCGCTTAGGATTAAATGACAGCATGGGGATATTAGCGTGGAGTTTTTGAAAACTAAAGCCAACGGCGCATATTCCAACCATCCAATAAACTAAGAGTTTGAAGTCAGCTTTGTACCTATATGAAGTTAGCTTTATTCCCTCACACCTTTCTCCCTTCACACGCCCGAAACCTCGAAGACACAAAATTTCAAGGTCAAAATGGCATCCACCACTCGACCACAAAGCTACGGCGCAACCAACACTACCTCCGTATACTCCTCAGATAAAACCCCCTCGCCTTCCATGGACCTCGAAGGACAACAATACCTGCCCCTATCATTCTTTGACATGGGATTTCTGTTCGCCCTGCTCACGTTCTATTCAATTCTTTTTGGCCTTTGGTTTATCATCTCTTGTCTAAGGATTCCAGCATGGTATGTTACTTGATTTCGGGCCTTTGGCTGTCTTGGAATATCATTTCTTGAACCATACCTCACTCAGGGTTCGAACGATGTGAATGAGTTTTGGGAGGGTGGAGGCTTAGATGGTGAGAACAAGCCATTTTTGGCTTCTCAATGAAATACAAAGGGGCTTTCAGACATGAATGAATTGTGGAGAATGGGCACGTGGATCATAACGTGGGGGCTGTTTTTGTGAACATGTGGGGGAAAATGCTACACCTGGGGAAGGAAAAAAGGTTTATTATCGTACTCTTCGTGTCTCAAAGACAGGCAATCAAATGAAGCCTCATCGTCCAAGTAAATGGACATTTGATAGTAATAGGAGTAACGATAAATTCTAATTATCTAGATACGCAATTGACTTTAAGTTTTTACGAGCTAGGGTACCTGATGAGAAGCTGAACTAAGTCTGAGCCGGGATTTCTAATGATGCCTTGTACTTATCATTCTTGGATGGGGTCTGGTTCGCGCTTTGGTAAGAAGATGAACCTTGGAACTAGGTCATGAAGCTATTCTTACGTCCCAAAAAAAAAGAGGTTGCTGGTAAATATCGGACGGTTGATAGGGATCATAGAAAGAAGCAGAATGCGGACATACTGAACCGGGATTACTGGCTAGATTTACAGTTCTTGACCACTTATACTCGGCCACCCAAAAAATGACCCCGCACCCCATCAAAGTCTCAACCACTATTTAATGTACCATTCCACCAATTTATTAGCGATTCCTATAGTAAATAGATGCAATTATACATGAGATATAGGGCTACAGATTGTACTCTTCAGAATATTAGATAAAGGTGGTTAAATTATCAGTATTTTGTGTGCCAGCCGCCCGCCGCGATACAGGCCTCGATTCTTGAGGGCATACTTTAATATAAAACGTCAAAGGATTCCTTATCTAGAGTATCCCACGCTGCTTGTAGAGCACTTTCAAGCCTTTGTCTTAAATCCTCACTCATAGATTTATCTGCAGCTATCTCTAGGAACATCTCATAAACCCTCTTTTTGAGCTCCCACCAAATATGCTTAATTAGGTTCAAGTCGGGGGAGTAGGGCGGTCAATCCACTACCATATCGATGCCACGCTCGGTAAACCATGCCTTAACCTTCCTAGCAGTGTGAATAGAGGCATTATCTTATATAAACAAGTACCCAAGATCCAAGGTCTCGTATGTAGGCCCGACTTCTGCCTCGAGGACCTCCAGGTATGACTCTGCGCTATACCCATGCTTCTTGGACTTAAAATCACAGTCCATAATATAGAGATTAGTTCGTCCGAGGTCCTAAAAGCATCCCAAACCATAACCTTCATATTCTTCTTACAATCGTAGGTTTGAATCATATCTTATGCCCATTTATTCTACTGTGAGGATCGGAAGACCCACTCGTCTCTTTTACCCCGCCCTCTCTCAACAGAGCACTCATCGGACCACATATACATCCACCATTCCTCCACGTTCCTGCCTCTGTTTTTTAGGCACCAGGCAAGGCGTTTAGCTACGTTTATTACTATAAGAAAAGGCCGGCGTCTAGTACGCTAATTAGTAATGCCATTGTCCTTGAGGATGCGCTTAAGGGTTGTACGCGAGCATTCGAGGCCGCAGTCCCTTAAAACGTCGGCATAGGTTACTTTCGGGTTAAGTCGTACGTAGCGTAGGATATGTTGTTCGTCTGTCCCTGTATATGATTTCTTCCTAGCCTTACGAGGTAGGGACTTTCCTTCGTTGCGCAATTCGTCTTGGTAGACAGTATTCTGTATGGTGGTGCGGGGCAGTAAAAACTCCCCTACAGCGCCTCGTTGTGTACCGCCAGCACGAGAGAACCCTATAATGCAGCCTCTCTAGTACGGATTTAGATGTGTCTTAGCTTGCCGGTTGCCAGATATGACGCGTAAAGAAGAGTGTTGAGGTGGCATATTGTTGTAGTTCAAGAAGAGAAGTTGGTGGTCGACGCGCCGGAAAACGCGTTTTATGCCGAGTGGCCGAGTATAAGTGAACCCTTACTGTATGACACACTCGCTTCGCTATTTCAGCATCCATCATATTTTTAGGGCGAAGAATTGAGAAAGAAGAGTCTCAGTTTATTGATCTAAAGTCGGGCAGAATTTTGACCATAAAAGGATCAAGTCCGAAACTTTGCACAAAAACATGAATGAAACTCACATTTTCGAAAGTAATAAAATTCTCAACAGTGAAAAACCATCAGACAACATGGATTCATTCAGTTCCAGTTACCAAAAATCCATTGAATGATATCTTCAATATCTTGAAAAGTGTCATATCAAATATAACCTCAGAACAAGACCCCGTAAATAAATTACATACACAAGCTTGGTCTATGGTGCCAAGACCAAAGCATGAGATTCAAGAAGGGGAAACCGTCCAATACTGACCTCTCAACTCTGATATTGCAGTTTTGTTTATACTCAATTCAATCCTTTAAGTCGCGATATGACATCGTTCTCAATTTGGTTGATATAAATTAGTCCAGGGCTAACCTAGAGTTTATGCTTTAAGCAACCCGCTACACTTCCACTTGTGACAACTCGCCAGAGGCTCACCACTCGTGTTACGTCCTGACATGCTTCCCAAAGACCTTGTTTCAGTGAAGCACTTCTATCGTGTATCAATCAATTGAAGGGGCTGTAACAGACATTCACTGAAGCAATATTTGCTAGATGTCCCTTCTTGGATGCAACTGAATGGGGTGTTGAGGCGGCTTGGGTGTTTATTTCTGTCAATTCAATGTAAGCACATCTTCTGGACCTCCTGTAATAACATCCCCGACGAGAAGCCTAATAAACCACAAATCATCTGAATCTTAGCAAATTGTTAAGACTTGTCTTACTGTCGCTGTTACTCTTCATGTCTTGAAAAAACAACGAAATTATATCTGGAATTGCAATTTATCTGAAATTTCTCAATGTTCCCATTTCTGAACTAACATGTTGTTTGAGGATGCTTGTGCCTCCGAGCTGAATGCACATTGGGTAAACAGTCAATGAACGCTTTCTGATGTGTGTTCCTGGAACTAATTGTCGATAGAAATTATAGTTACAACTAGTCTCCCTGAGCCGTTCTTGCAAGAGGTCACAAAGTACCTCTCAACCTCACCTCGCTTAGTGAATCTCCACCAGACGTATCATTTCACGGTAAGCTTATTAGATTTGACCATCTTCTTACTCCGTAGTCAGGCATTGATATCCAACATCAATCCACGGTTCCTTCTAGAAGCCAGTGAATAAAATGTATCTCTATAAAAAGCGATGGCCTCCTACCCAGCGACTTGTTCCAAGACCTCTTCCCCAATAGAGATTGTGGACAATAGTCGGAAAGAAGCCCCGCTAAATAATCGTTTGAGGACAGTATCGTCAAAACGGTTGGTCCAAACAAAATAGATGTCAAATTCTCTCGCCTCAAACAATTAATACTCTTTTCTTCCCCCCACTCCGTGCTTCCACCATCGAGAGATGTTTTACTTTCGAGATTATTGCTACCCTCGATTCCATTTCTAAATTCAAATCTAAATTATGAAACTACGTTAGAGTAAAGTACAGCGAAGCAGCAAACCTGGGCGGTTCTTATGAAGATTTAAGGTTCAGAGGGGTATTACCGTGCCCTAACAAATGAATGAAGAAAACTCACCTGCAAAGCTGACAGATTTTCCATTTAAATGTCCCCCTTATATACTTTACACCACTTACCTCATCTGAAGGAGGCATTCACACAATGCATAATTTGATGGCGGGGTTGAGAATATGAAGTATCTGCAAAACAATGCTGTATGACCACTACCGTCATCTTCACAAGATCTGCTTTCCCCCATCAAATCCGCAAGAACTTGGAATTCCAAGAAGAGCATAGATAGCTCAGAAAATACTCTATTCGAGACTTCCCTTTCCAAAATTAACTCCATCACCACTCAATCAACTTCCTCCTCCACAACCTCAAATCCCTCTCCACCATTGACCTTCAGTCCATCCATAGCCTCAAGTCCATCCATAGCCTCAAGTCCAGGATCAGCTCTCTCCTTCCCCTTACTGCCGACCTTAGTGCCGCGTTTCTTCTTACGAGGACCACCAGCTTCTCCACCAACAGGCGCCTCCCTAATCCACCGAACAATAGCTTGAGCACGTTCAGTACTAATAGGATATTCCTTCCCCTCATCCTGAGCCCACCGTTTCGGCATCTCCCTCCCCTCCGCCTTCCTAGCCTCCTCCTCCTGCCTCCTCTGTCTCGCCGCAACCGCCGCATGAAAACTAGCTTCATCATGGACCCTATCATCCTCAAGCGCCTCCATGATAGCCTGTTGCTTAAGTCTCTCCTTCTTCTCAGCCGGCGTCTCCTTCTGTTGATTTGAAGGGCCGTGACCGGGGAGAGGTGCGGGGGCGCAAAGGGATTCCCATGATGAGGAGAGTTGGATGGTGGTTGAGGAGCGACGCAGGACCTCGATCCAGTCTGCGCGGCTGGGGGAGCGGGCCGCTTGGAAGATAGGGTAGCCGTCGCAGACTCGGGCGAGGCGGGAGACCATGTAGGCGTGGCGTTGGAGTTCGCGGGTTGAGGTTTGGACGAGGCAGTGGCAAAGAAGAAGCGAGTGGAGAGCATCTGTTAGTAGGGGGTGATATGTTAATGCTTCGTGGCAATCTGTTTGTGCTAGAATGGCCTTTGCCGCTTCATTTTGAGGTGTGAGCAATTGTTGTTTTGTTGTCAGAGCTGTGCCAGTTTCGGGGTAGGGAGGTAAATCAGCGGGAGGGGTAGCGGAGAAGAGAGTTGACATTTGGTGAACTACAGGTGGTGGAAGCGAGGGTAGATCAGTGCGCGAGGCGTTGCCTTGAGGTCTGGAGCGATGATTTCCTTTATGAGGGACGAGAGCATCTGATAGTTGGCCATTGCTTAGAGAAGAATTGCTTCCTAGGTCAAGACTCCTATTGCTATTGTGAGGCTTTGTCACCTTGAAGCCATTGGCCGCTTGGTTGACTTTGCGAACGAAGTCCTCGGCTATGTCAGCTGGAAGGCCTGGAGTGTAGTCGAAATGTGACAAATATCCAAGATAATCACGCAGAGCTCTCTTTGCATTGGTCTTGACAACCTTTCTGGCTTCAAGACGTCTTCTCAGAGCTTCTTTCTCAGCCGGAGTCAGTTCTGGTGGCTCGGTGGGAGTTCCATTGGTGTTGGGATCAACATTTTCCGTCTTCTTTCCATTCACACCATTCGTTGCGCTTTTGGGCAGGAGTGCAGCATTGACGTGTTGACAGGCAATAGTCAGATAAACACCAGCTCTATGGAACAGCAATTGAGTTTCAAGACTGCTAGGATGATCTGCTTCATCCAGCTTGATTTCCTCTTTCCATCTGCTATTCCGTTGAGCCTCTTCCCTCACCTCACTAGCTAATTGGAGTTGCTGACGTCCTGCTCTATGTTGGTTTTGAAAGTATCGGCATACCTGCAACGCAGCAGTCAAATCTTGCGCAGCTCCAAAAAAGTCATCCTTGAAGATCTTTGTAACAGCTCTTGTTCTCAAAATCTCTCCTTCATTGGGCCTCTCTGCAATAACTTCATCCAGCGGCTCCAGACTTGTACATTCTGCAAGTTGGCGAGAAGGGATCTTTTCATGGAAGAAATGAACATATTTGGCATCCGCATCTAGTGGGTTCCGCTGTAATACAAGTTGGGCCACATCCTCGAGCGTAGAAGCCGATTGCATAGTTGCCACACTACATGCGATCTCATCCAAATGATATGCCTTTGATAACTTCTGTGTCGCCTGTTCTCGCATTCGATGTTTCCGCTCCCTACTCAATTTCGCATTCCCCCCTCCCCCTCCAAGCCCCAGACCCAGTGCTGCTCCGCCATTTCCTAATAACCCATTCCCAGCATTGAGCGAGTTCGTCAAGGCGGAAGAGGTAACACCGCTCGCGGCGCGTACAGCAAGATTCGTAGCATCATCGACGAGCTTTCGGATCTTGAGAAGGTCAAAGAAGACGGCGGGGTCAATTGGTCGGGGGCGAGGGAGGTTGTAATTATTGTTTGCAAGGCTCTCTAGCACTTCTGGGGGCAATTGTAGCCATGGGCCATGGAAGGAGGAAATGTAGCGCCAGTGTCTGTGGAGTCGTTAGTTGCCAAAATGATATCCAATGTGCGTGTTAAGGGCAATGCGCCAGCTGATACAACGACGTCAGGGAGACCGAAAAGGGGGAGCCTTATGGTCTATCAGAACGCTGAAAGTCTTGCGTACCACCCCGTGGTATTAAAGAGGCACCTACTTGTTGCGGCAAATTATTAATGCAGAGGTGGAGGGTTGAGGTGGCTTTGGCTTCGCGTCCTTCGACTTCGGTTTTGATGCTGATGATGCCGGACTCGATGGAAGGGGTGTACTGTCGCCCGAGCCTTCCCCAACGTTCTGGGTCTTGTTCTTCTTCTTTGCCATGGTTGTTGCAAATTGACGTGATGTAGATGTAAAAGCTAAGAAATATTTAAATTGAGCAAATATATCTAGCAGCCTGCACATCAACAATTCACCTCCCTCCAGGAAACACAATTCGAAGCTAAAATATTTTGCTTTAAAGCGGCGTTCGGCAGTAGCGCTTTGTGACAATCAACTCCCAATTTCGCCAGTGAATAAAAAAGTTGTACCTGCCTATCCAACTCGTTTTTCCAACTATCTAGGGTATATTGAAGTAGTTACCCTAGATACTCTGAGAATTTTAGAACCATGACCTAGATTTGGTCTTTTAAACAACGGTCTCCAATTGTCCTAAAGGTTAGAATAACGAGCTAGATCAGGTACAACCATGATATTTACTGTCACTCTTTTGGTCCGCCGCGACAACAAGGTCACTTTTAAAGATGGGTACATCATAATTATAATTATTATCTCATCATGTCCACCGAGCTTCTGCGTCCCAGAACATTCTAGAGTTACGAGCCTTGTAGGCGAGGATATCAAAACGCCAATGCAACGCTCAATTTCACCATGCTAAACCCGAATCCATACTCGACCGATGATACGTATATATATCACCAAATCATCTCGGTTCCAACAAAACAAACGTCTAAGAACTAAGCGCTAGACATGCATCGACAGCGAGCCCAACCCTACGCAATTTGTTAGTAAATTGTAAGTATTAATTTGGAATAAGCGAATTTTTTACCTGCCCTCTTTTTGGGTCACTACATCGCTGATGATATCCCTGTCTAGATCTGGAAACATTCCAGCAAGCGTTTCCACGACATTGGTATGCTCTGCTTGCTGAATTCGGTGGGCTTCTGCAGCTTCCGCACTTGCTTGCCTTGCGGCTGCATCTTCTGCAGTCATCCTAGCACGAGCGGTTTGTTCACGGGGTAGAGCCGCAGTATTTGGTTGGTTTGGAAGGTTGAGCGGAGCTGGGTTTGGACTCATTCGAGGTGTGTTTCCAGGTAAAGGGGTTCTCGCAGGCCCGGCTTGAGATGAGCTGACTTCCTCGGAAAAGATCCGCCCAATGGATGTCAAAGGTCTTTGAATCGTTCTCAACAATCCACTCATAGCAGCTTTTTCATCATCTCCACTATATTCATTGGAAGATGTTGACTTTCGGGGTGCTGATGATTCTCCTTCCATTGAATGGCGTGGTGTAACTTCTGGACGGCTAAGTGTAGATTTTTCGGACACCTGCGCCCGTGGAGGAGGCTCCGCAATCTCTGCAGCCTGATGTTTTTCAGCAATCGCAGAAACCGCTGCCTCAACATTCTTTTCAAAGTCCTCATCGGATATTGTCAATGTGGTTCGATCCAAATTCTCAATAAACTGGACAGCACCCATCTAGGATTATGTTAGCTGGTATCAAATACTTGTTTCATGTCTGAATTTACCAGCGAGGAAAGGTAATATCCTGCTTCTCCGCCAAGCTTTTCTTGATTCCTGAATCTTAGAATGTATTGAACATTTGATACAAGATGGTCTGGATTTGCTTGTAAAACCACGTAGATAAGTAGTGGCATGAACGAATCTGCTGATGAGTCGGATTTCGCATGTTTGAGGAGGCCTTGTGTACTGTTAGATTTACATATTTTACAAAATTGGTGAAAGATCTGGTCTTACCGAATATGACTTTACAGCAATTGAGAACACAAATAATTTTATCTCTTGGTGCTCTGTACGTCTTTATTTTCAAGAGTTCTGAGCAATATTAGCAATGTCAAGTATTGAAATGCAAGTTATCTTACCTTGCTGAGCAAGAACCAGAAACCGCTTGCCGCTATCCCCTACAGGTCGTATGTCTAGATGTTCCTCCTTTATCCACCCATAAATGGAGACTTTTTGCGCAAGAATGTCATCGCGCTCAACATCCTCCTGATGTTGACCGCGCCTTCCAGGTCCCATAGGGCGCTCTGCGCCTCTTCTTCTGGGCTTTCCACCTGGAATTGGTTGGGGAGGAGAGATAGCAGGAGAAAATGTCTGCGTGTATAATCTGTTCATTACCAGTTTCTCCATACCTTCTCGAGCATTGTCAAACTCGGCATCCGAGACTTCGCGCCATACATCACATTGGCCCATCTTATTTGTAATGAAAGCAAGGAAATCGCCAATGATTTTGACTTGCTCATGAACCATCCATTGCTTCTTACCGAATTCTTGTAGGAAAGATCTGAGGAACTTAGCTACTGGATCAGCAGTCCTGTGCCTCAGCTGCTCTAGAAAACGGTGGAAATCAAAAGGAAGATCCGGCTCTGGTTCGGGCTCTGGAGGAGGCGGTCGATGTAGAGGCGGGGAGAGTGGAGTTTCATTGTTTTGTTGTCGGTCGTCTCCAGTCCTTTGCTGTCCAAAACTACGAATAGATCCTGGCTTCGGTGGTACTTCCGGACCAACGTCAGAAGAATCCCATGATGGATCCGCAGCTGTACCCGGAGATGCAATTCTTAGATCTTTCAAACTTTGTGAGGCGCTAGCAGCGAGTGGCTCCAGGCTTGATTTTCGTGGAGGATGTTGCATTGGACTACCAAGCAGAGGTCCAGCTACCTCTAAACGTGGCGACATGACCTCTTCATGATCTGGACCCTGACCTTCCTCACTGAATTGTTCCATTATTGTTTGTATTTCGGATCTAGAGGAAGTCTCGCGTTCATCCTCGCTGGTTGACGTTTTCTCGTCGAAACCTGCGTCTGATCTGGTAGGAGACCTTTCGGGGGCATCAAGATTCTTGGAATAATGAGGTATTGATGCAGCACTGGATGTTGATCGCGAGGGCGGTTGCGAGGTCGCTGGGGTTTTGGGTGTCGGATCGAGGTATGCATTTTCTTCCACAGAAATGTTTCGACTCGAGGATTCGGTGGTAGCGGCTGGCTGTTCTTTCGAGGAACGTACTGGCGGCTTGAGAGTGGCAGTCGAAGACTCCATGGTTTCTTGGGCAGTAGATGGATATTCCTCCTTCAGCAAGGAAGCAACAGCTCCTTGCTTTCCCTTTTCCGAATCTATCGTGCTTTCAGCAGTTTCCCCGACACTTGATTTCGAATTTGAGCTGGCCATTGTATTATCCTTCAGTAGAAGGTCCTCAGATAGCTTCGTGGTTGATATGCCATTGTTTTCCGAAATTGTCGTATCCCCGCCTTTCAGTGACTGAAGAGTCTCTACAGCTGAGCCATCTTCCTTCACTTCTGCCTCTGACAATAACTCCCTTCGAAGCTCATCTGTATGGTTTGTGGCTTCCGTCTGTGGTCTGGGGGGAGACATACATCCGCCAGTGCCTCGGGGAGGCGGTTCGTCGAGTATTCGGTGCTGTTGGCGGGGTATTTTTTGTCAAAGAGATTCGATGCGCTGGGGAAGCGTATGGGGTGTAGCAAGAGAAGCAAGTGGTGCTAGATATGCGCAAATGGTGGTGAAGCAAGATCGGGTAGGCGTATTTTCTGGTGTGTAGGTTTGTGAGAGGAGAGTTTGAGGATGGTGTTGTTGTTGTGCCTCCAAAATGGCTTGCGTTGCTTGGGAAGTGAGTGGATTTCCGCCTGTGCTGAGGGTCTGTAGCGAGGTTGGATGTCGATCTCCTTTCACCTCACCTAATAAATCGCTCCTTCCTTCAAGAAAAAAGTACGTACGTGTGTACCCATCAGCAATCCACCAACACGTACACTGCGCTTTCCTTCCTCTTTTCTTCCTCTTGTGTCCATTCCACGGCTCCACGCGTCTTGGATATTGGGTTAGGCGTAGGCGTACATGAAACGTGCTTTGCGAGATGTGCGGCATCCACGCATCCATATCACGAACGGCTTTCCAAGCACCAAGCCATGACCTGCGGCGATTACTCTCTAACAGAGGACCGGATCACCTGGGAGAGATACAGGCCAAAGTCGACACCGACGATGGAACAGGAACAGGAACCTCTTTCTGGATTTCATGCACGTCGACCGTTCTTGCGCTTCGGGGCGGCCAGATGACGAAGCAACCCTTCCAAGACAGCTCAAGTGGCTGCTCATTGTGTTGGAACGGCGAGGCCTGGAGGATTGATTCTGCTCCAGTCGTAGGTAACGATGGTCAAGTTGTTTTTGAGTTGCTTTTGGAGGCAAGCGCTTCGAACTCAACAGCCGCCCAGTCTACGGCGGCTGTTCTTAGTGTTTTACGAAGCATCTCAGGGCCCTTCGCTTTCGTATTTCTGGATACCAACCATGGTTTGATGTATTTCGGCCGGGATTGTTTAGGAAGAAGATCTTTACTTTATAACACTAATGATTTGTCGTCGACGCTGGAACTTTCTAGCTGTGGAGTCCCCTCTAACCCTGGCTGGAAGGAAGTAGAGGCTGATGGTATATACCAGTTCTCACTCAGCTCTGAGGCATCGAAGCCCGAGAACGGCTCTGATGATAGCCTCCTTTCCAATCCACTAATATCATGCCAGAGACATCCCTGGGATACACCTTCATCTGTATGTTTTCTCAAGCCCCAGGATATAGCTTGTTATTTGATATACACTAATGATCATCTAGCCATCATCTCTCGGTGTTTTTAATCGAGCGATACCTCCTCAAATCCAATCGTTGACTTGTGAGAGTCCTTCGGTGCAGGTTTTACGTGAACAGCTCCATGAGTCGCTCAAGCCAAGGGTTCTTAATGTCCCTACACCTCCTGAACAAGATCAAAATCATGATGTTCGTGTTGCTGTGTTGTTTTCTGGCGGACTCGATTGCACAGTACTTGCCCGGATGGTCCACGACCTGATTCCATCTGACCAAGAGATTGATCTACTCAATGTCGCTTTCGAAAATCCCAGGTCGATAAATGCTGCGAAGAATGCAGCCAACCAAAGAAAACCAAAGAATCAAGCGACTCTCGCAGAGTCCGAAGACCAGTCCTTGGCTGACAATGAAGAAGCTCCAGCAATTTTATCACATTACGAACTATGTCCGGACAGAGCCACAGGGAGGAAAGCTTTCCTTGAATTACAGAGTGTATGCCCTGGGCGAATTTGGCGTTTTGTGGCAGTGAGTGTATTACGCTTTATCACAGAGGTTGACTTACTGACCAAGTCTAGGTTGATGTACCATATTCGGATACAGTCTCTCATAGAGCAAAAGTTGTGGGCCTCATCGACCCTCACAACACCGAAATGGATCTTTCAATTGCGTATGCCCTCTATTTTGCTTCAAGAGGCAGTGGTATGGCGTCAACAAGCCAGGGCCATGGTCCAGAATCATATTCCACCCCTGCTCGTATTCTTCTTTCTGGGCTTGGAGCTGATGAATTATTTGGTGGCTATACCCGACACTCTACCGCTTTCAGGCGGAATGGGTATCCTGCTCTCATCGACGAGCTAGAATTGGATGTCAATCGACTTGGTAAACGAAATTTGGGACGTGATGACCGAGTCATATCACAATGGGGTCGCGAAGCACGATTTCCTTTCCTTGACGAATCACTGGTCAAGTGGGCAGTGGAGTGTCCGGTATGGGAGAAATGCGGTTTTCAAGAAACACCGCCTGTAACTCCGGATCTCCCAGAGGTTGATCCTGAAAAGAAAGTCCTTCGATTGCTAGCATATGATTTAGGAATGCACTCAGTTGCATTCGAAAAAAAGCGAGCGGTAAGCCCCCATCTCTTGGTTTTCCTGAATTTAGTCTGATGATGATTTAGATACAATTTGGTGCAAGGACGGCGAAGATGGAAGTTGGGAGGACGAAAGGCACAACAGTGATCTCCTGAAATATTCAGGAATCCCTGTACTTTCTCTGGCAATGATGATTTTCAGATACTACTGAATTGTTTCTGTGTACCATCGGGAGTTACATTTGACTGCTTTTGTGTGTTTCTGCTTCAGTAGTAACCCCTAAGTGGTTGAGTGCCGTTGGATGTATATATAGTTCTTTTGTGAAGTAGTAAAGGCAAGTCTGAGCCAGCTCTGAAGATGAATTTTCACCTGAAATTATTTGGCTCAAATAATTCCCAGTTGTGCGCTGGATATTGCGTTCATTGATTTGTATGAGCCCGCCTTAGAGGACCTTGGTCACTCAGACTAAAATTACATTTCAACATTTAAGACAACTTCATTTGAGCTCTTTCGATCCATTCCTTTTCCAGTGCACCGGGTGTGTTTACAGAGAGAATGATTCATATCTAACACTCTCGGATGCTCTTGCAGGCAATCAGATGGAAACTAAGATTATGAGTCTGTTTATTTGTCGATTCTAATTTTTATGAACACGAGAGGTAGCGCAAGACAAAATCTAATAGTGGCCTCTAGCTCACCCCAGGTTTCCACGATTTTAGCCCTGAAGCTTGATCTTCAGGCCAAGCGATGGATCCTCTACGAAGTCAGATGCCCGTGAATTAACATGTGTGGCCCCGAACAGTTTCTTCACTGAATTTATAAGATGAAAGGAAAGTAAAGAAATAGTGGTAAAAGTTTTGAATAAATGATTCTGGTGACACATAAATTGACCAAACTAGAAACTGGAACCCTGCGCCACCTTAGGATTTCTGGGGATGACCGTAGTCCGCGAGGCGACTCATAGGCCGAAGGTGTCCTAAATGAAACGGTTGCATATTGAGCCACGAAACAAACCATTCTTCGACGGACGACTTCACCTGCGCTTCTTCCGAATCAATTCAACATCGAACCTCGAGATACAGAAGAGACATTTGGATATTGAGAAAAGCAAGTGCGTGGGGTTTTATCGAAGTTGCTGCCGAGAAACGGAAGGAGCCTGAGGTCCCCCGATTTATCGTTGTCGTCATATTCTGAACCTCCACCCGGACCCAAAGTTCCTACCCTGAATCGAATACCTTTTGCCTCCCGCAGATCTTGTCAAGATGGTTTTGGACGTCCCTCGCAGTCTGTTCATGCGACCCATAAACAGCAAATACA
>LLCD01000535.1:0-17495 GCA_001414355.1 Hymenoscyphus salicellus
AGGCTACATACCCTCGACATAGTTTCTAATGTCCTGCTTTATTAAGCTGTAATGTATAAAATTGATTGGGATTCCAACAAATAAAGTTCCCAGCCCTCTATCCTAAAATGTCTTCTCAGTTGTCGATTGAGAAGAACTTTTGAAGCCCTCAATAAAGAGCATGGTCCTGGAAAGACGCCGATCCAACGATTTACTCAAATGCGCAGAATTGCGATTGGAAACCCACCTCAGCTTTGGCGACTGAAGAAGAGCATCCTCTTCCCAGGAGGATGCAATAGCTTACTCAGTCGGTGGTGTAACAAGACCAGAAGAGCTCGAAGGATTGATTTAATGACCGGAAGCCCAGCCCCACCATGGATACGCCAAGCTCTCGGAACCATGAACAATTTATTGGTTGAGCGTTGAAATTATTCCGAAATTATCCATTTGATTTGGGAATGGCTCCCCAATGGGTCTTGAAAGACAGGCAAAGGTAAGTAAGATCAAAACAAACGTCAAGACAATAATTAAGACAATCCTCCACCATCAAATCAAATCACCTAGGTTCACAAAAGTACAATGTGGTCAATGAGTTATGCATACACCATCACATTATGATGTGGTCGATGAGCATTTCATACACCATCGCATTTGAGCCACCTATCAAACCTTAATGTTTTTTTGGGATTCTTTTTTCTTCTATTTCCTGTCAGGCTGGAGGAGGTTTGTTTTGGTCTTTTTTGAATGGAATTTTTGGGGATGTCGAGGGTTGAGGGCTGAGTTTTTTTATTTGCCAAATTTGATTTGGGGGTAGGGAAGCTTGTCAATTCAATTATTGGGAGGAAGATGTTTTAAATTCTTTTGCAATCATCATCGGTACCATGTGGAATGAATCGTCACTCTAACTTGGTCTTGCTGTGGAAGCTGGTCGCGTGTGGTTGCGGATGCTACGTCGCGCGAGGAACCAGCCCAAAGAATTTCTAGGGCGCCATACCGCAAAAAAGAGACACCAATTTCTGGATCAAGTGTCGCACTAGAGTCACAATTTTCATTACAACAGATTGTCTTGCGTTATGTTGTGGGATGTTGGATCGTTCAATTCTCACTCTGCCAAAACCACCCCCCTTTCCACGTCGCCTATTGGTCTGGTCACATGACTGAACTCAAATAAGTGGATTCCATTCACTTCACTCGAAATATATCCTCACGACTTATATTCCACAATAGGACACGCGCAGTTTATCATAGAAATCACGTTACGGGGGAAAGACTTTTAGGTATTTGCATTTATTTGTGAGTATCAAAGACGACCTCCGAGCTTACTGCTACAACAAGGAAAAAAAGATTCGACCGTTTCCCCAGCTGAAGCCTCGATCCTTGAAGATACGTAAGAAGAAAATCAAAGACTCGGTACTTATCCACGGAGCCTTCAAAGGGCTAAATCATCGCGGAAACAAACATAATCCGAAGAAGAAATCAGAAGACAACGCTTTTTGATGATTCCAGACCTTCAATGATATCCCATGCCAGCCAAATGCCAATCTCCATATCAGCATATCTCAATATCCTCCCCGTTGGTCTTGCTGTGCCTTTAATCCTATCCGCAATTCGTACTCAACACATCCTGCCCGAGTCCTCCGAGGTGTATCCAGCTTATTCAAGAACAACTGGGTTATCCGAAAGACCAGTAGAACCAAAAGACGAGGAGAATTGCGAAGAGCGAAAGACTTGTGAAGCCATCTGTGGTCGTAGAGCAGGAAGCGGGTTCAATACAATATCAGCATTACTAGGAATAACCGGAGCCGACAAACGAACATTACTCTGAATACCCGGAGCGAAGATATTCAAAGGATCGTTCTCAGGATAGGCAGATGTAAAAGGATCGAGACCACCGAACATCGAGCCCTCGTTGTTGTTATCGCTGGGAGTTGTTGGACCACCAAAGTTACTGCTGTAATCGTTACCCGAGGTGTAATCGTTGAAGTCCCGAGCGCTGGAGAAGGAAGCTTCGCTGAAGGTTTGGGATGCGCCGTCAGGGTAGAATTGCATGAGGTCTGCGGCTTCATCGAGCGCGATGGGGGAGGTCATGATGCTGGATTTTGGGCTATCTTTGTCTTCGGCTTTGATGAGGCGGGCGAGGGGCTTCTTGGTCTCGGATTTGATTGTGGGGGCTTGGGTCAAGGGTCCGAAGTTCTCGTCGTCGTCTGCGCCGTCGTTTTGAGCATCCTCAACGTCTGCGAGCTTTCGTTTCTTGCTGGCCGAGGTGGATTCCTTGCGCTCTGGCTTGGACTTGGTGGGTGTGCTTGGCTTGGTGGACGAGGGGTTTGAATTGATGCCGTGAGCTCGCATGAGACGCTCGTAGCGCTTTGCGCTATTGCCATTTTGTTAGAAGATGTTGGAAAGTGAAGTTCCTTTGGGCATCCCAAAGGGTGAATCGTGAAGCCGATTCAGAAGGAGAAGATAAGGGAGATGAAAGATGGGTTTGAACTTACGCTGCCCCCTTGGTGACGATACCACACTCCTTTGCTACTTGACCAAAGTCAACCTGCTTGATGTCAGCCTTGCGGATATGGTGGATTGATCTTGAGATTCCAGCTCACCTTGCCATTGTTGCTATATCTAATGCAGCTGATGAGGAATTTGAATTGCTCTTCATTGCTTGCGGGAGCCATGATGGGCAATCTTTCAAAGCGTATATCGTCGCAGGCTTTGAGACGGAGATGGTGTTCAAGATTGTTGAGATGAGTCTCAAGCTAGGGTGGGGTATTATGGAATTGAGGTGGTTGTTGATTGGTTCGGTTAGAGATTCTTCTGGTTGGAGGAGGGTGGAGAGTTGGATGAAGTCTTGTCAAGAGAAGTTGAGTTGAGACCTGATGGCCAAATTCAACGAGGAGTCATTCACCCTGGATTGGATTTGGAGTTTGAAGTGGGGTACAACAGACTGGACTCTAACTCCATCCAAATATTGATCAGAAAAGACCCAGGTTGGATGTGGATGACGTTGGCATTATGAGCAAGGAGACTGCAATGAGTAAAGAGCTGTCATGAAGGGTCTTTCGCTGTATTGATGTGGGCTTTCAAGACAGGATGTTTGGGCCTTTGGGCTTATACACCACCAAATCAAAGAGCGCGGAAAAAGTTTGCGGTATCTTGTAGTTGAAAGAGAACTCACGTGGGGGCAAACACCACAACTTTATTCAATGGCAACAAGTCTTCAACTTCTTCCTCAGTCACCGAGTCATCTCTCTCAAGGCAATTGGGCATTTGCCTGGCTCCTGTTGACATGATGTTGCATCTGGGGATCTACTGGTTTTCGGATTCACATCAATTACGAATATTAATGGCACTTCAAAGTCATGATTTGTTGAGCTCAAGAGACTCTATTTGGATAGAAATCTATGAACAACGAGTTGCCCTCAAAATGACAAATTTCCTCCGCGCTGCTGACGCATATTCAACTTCCGAATAACGCCACCCTCGCAAAACTCCCGAATGGTGTGCCACAGTTGGTGATATCAAGAACGGAAAATGGAAAAAGTCGAAAACAGATGGGGTGGGAAAAATTGAAAAGATCAGCCAAAGAAGAGAGCAACGAGACAACTATCAGGGTATATCAATCATGCGTCCAGAACGTTTGATGACTTAATTCTCCTCTTCAACTGGAAACGTCCCAAAGTTAGCATGGTGTAATTGGTCGATCGGGGTCGTAGTTGTTCTCAAGCTTCCAAGAGCGCCAATCCTCCACAGTAATCTCATACAGATGCGCCTTGTACAACTCTTCATCAGTAGCATCCATAGGGAAGCTATAACCAATGGGGAAGGTTGCCATGTAGCCACATATGCTTGAGATTAATGGAAGTTGTCGGCCACATTGAAAGATGGCAGGAGCGAATGTATCGATAGCAGTAGTAGCGGGGAGTGACTTGCCATGTTTCGTCTCATCGTCAGCCAACTCGTCCTCCATGGACTCTTCCTTTAGCTCGACCTGTGGAGCAACTGCCTTGATTGGTGTCTTTCGGGGTCCAACCTTGCGGGGAGTAGCAATGCCCTTCTTCTTTGGGGTCTTGGTTGGGGTAGCTGGGACGGCACCTTCCTCGTCATCATTGGCATCATCGATAACAGGACCAGCGGCGAGCGAACCGGCAGGAGCATTGGCCTTGAGCTTATCGAACAATTTCTTACAAGCAGCGCGCGCATTGCGTGCGTACTTATGGCCGACGAGCTCGGCAAGTTGCTCGAAGTTAACCTGCAATCGTAGATTAGCACGCGTTTGATAAGAGCGAAGGACCATCGGATGATTCAAAGGTAGACGAAGAGGTTATAGACCACGACCACGATGGCCCAAAGGGGCAATTCGAGGGTAGGCGGCAGGGCAAGGATCGGAGATGAACAGTAAACTTACCTCTGGAACTCCTCCCATGAGCGAGGCGACTGCAGCAAGCATCTCAGTCTCCTTTGGTGTCAAGGAAGAGAGACCACCAGCGGCGGTGCCAGTCTCTCCGGTTGTGGTGGCAGACTTGGGAGGCATGATGAGTTCTGTGGGAGAGAGGTGGTGGTAAGCCTCGAACTTCGTCTTCAACTCGACGGGTTCGCGCAGACGCGGGTTACGACTGCTCAAAAGAGGACGACGTTTCGGGAAACTTACTTGAGATGATGGTATGGGTAGTCCTGATGACCGGTTCGATGAACGATGTATGAGAGAAGTGGTGTGTCAATGGGAGAATGGATGTTGCTGAGCTGGTTGTCGCCAGACCGAGATTTTTGGAATTGTTGTATTGTGGGTTGTCGGGAGGGGAAGATATCCCCCTCAAGTAGCCCCCTCCTTCTGCCTGCTCAGGCAGCAAGACGCAGCCCTCCTTCTGCGGTCCAATCAGCCGACAGCATTCTCGCGCTAGCTGAAGTTAGCGCCATCCAGCTTTTGACGACACCACCTGCAGTAAAAGTGGCAGTAAAGACTTCAGGTACATACTTGCCTTCAGAGCCATTGTTGTTCCAACCTGCTACAGTAATTCAAGTATATTATTAGGGCTCATAACCAGAATAAAAACTCCTGAAACAATTTGGGGATATTGACACAGGTATTTTTGGAAACTCTTGCCGAGCAGCAACAGGTATCACTATCTATTGCCGCTTTTGTTGTTGGCCACGACCCTTTTTTGTTAAAGGAGTCGGAATATATATAGGACATAACTTGGAAAGAACTGTTTGAAACTGCTTGGGGTAATTGGATATATTATTCAAGAACGTCTGGGAGAATAAGAATCTATTCTTCCAAACGTTCTCGAGCAATTGACCCAGCAAGGAAGGAACGATGGTTGAGATGGCCCCAAAGTCGCTCAGTGCCTTCCAACTTTGGATGCAGCCACTTAAATGGCTCTTGAAATGCAATCGACTCGAATTGGGAACTTGAGATGTAAGATGTGAGATATGATAGCTTTCATGCAAGCCTCGAAGCATGCTGTAGGTGCAGTATTGTGGAGGGCCGGGATAATATCGAGCATGCAAACATTCGTTATGTAGCAGTGCTGTACCCCTCTCGGTCGAGTCAATGACTGTTTGCTTCCAACGACCTCGAGAGCTTGAACCATCCTATCGAATGTTAGTGATTGATCGATGATGAGGGAAGGGGTTGGAAGTCTGACCGTGTTGAGAAGTCAATTGAAATCAATTCCCTGTATCACAAGTGTTAGACAAAAAAATCCGGACTTGTCGATGGTGGCAGAATTGTAAGATTGATTCCACTAAGATGATCCCTTGATACGCTCGTGTACTAATCCACTAAGACGATACCACCAAGCTAGCAAGATGAAAGACTCTGTATCGTCCGGCCTCCGCCCCCGATATCCTATGTCCATTCTCCAAGGACAAACAAATAACTACCAACCGAGAACAATCTCAACGCAACGACGATCGAGAACAGAAAGAAGGATTGTTAATGTCGATGGTAAGGTAAATGAACTCAAGGCTCTTCCTCTACAAAATGTTTCAAGTTAGTTTGCTGCTTTGCATATACGGATGGGTGTTAATGGCTCGCGGTGGAGAGATAGTAGGCTCGTACCTGCCTAGCTTGTTTATTGTTCCGCCTTTTTGAAATAATTCCACCTCGTTCTTCTAAACATCGAGGACAATGTTTTCAATTGTCCCAAGTATTTAGATTAATGAAGTTGAATTGCCCAAGAAATCTGGCACAACGTCGAGATAGGGCAGGTACGATTTACCGAGACTAGGTGTAGAGGGATGTTGAGGTTGAGGAAAGTGTATTAATACGTACCTGGTCCAGCGTCTGCCATCTCTTCATCAGCGTCAGCCTCGGATTCTGGGGCATTTGCTTCCTCATCCGACTCTGTAACCTTCTTGGATTTGGCTGGTGCCTTTCCAGTCTTCTTGACGGGGGTCTTCTTTGGGGCGGGTTCCTTCTTGGTCTTGGTTACCTTGTTCTGTAGATGATTTCCAAGTCAGTATTGCCAGTTCTAGAAGTAGGTTTGAGGAAACTAGGACGTTGTGTGAGGAGGAAGTGAGATGTCTGAGGAGGATTGGTCCGAAAACAACCTCAAAGGGGGGAGGATAACTCGGGGAACACCCACCTTGACCGGGGTAGCCGGCTTGATCGAAGCAGCGCCAGCAGCAGCAGCACCTGCCTTAGCGGTAGTCGAACCGAAGGGAAGGTTGTACTTCTTCTTCAAAGTGGAGATGCGGTTGGCGACAGAACGAGGGTTGTCATATCCGAGAGCTGCAGCAACACCAGCTGAGTCGACCTGTGAGCGACGAGTATTAGCATTGATGTGTCTTCGTTTGAGATGCAAAGATTGTAACTTGACTGCTGTGAGGATTTATCTGTCGTGATATTACCCTGATGCTTTGGAAGAATGGAAGTCCATTGTGCCAAATTGGGAGGGTAATATTTTGGATTGTGCTAATGGTTTTCGAGAATGGTGTTTCATTCTCCTAAGGAGATTGAAGAATGGGAGGCATTAGGAAGGTACGAGGGAGAGGGCTTTGGTGTTCACCAGGGGTAGCCCAGCACCATCCATTGTTGTCAAGTCCCCCGAGTCACTTTGGTAGACTCGTGAGACTCGGTAAGCCTGGATGGCGTTGTGTGGGAAGAGAGCATGGGGAGGGGGAAGGATCGAGTACTTACAGACACGGTACCGCCATTGGCGTTCTGAAGACAGGCGACGAGGAACTCGACGTCCTTTTGACTCATGCCGTTGGAAGCACCAGACTCGGTCTTGGCCTCGTTCTTGGAGTCAGACATGTTGGCGATGATCGTATTCTGGCAATCTGCTGTTAGCTGGTTGTTGAGCGGGCAATGTGAATGTTTTTCATCGATGAGGGTATACATACAGATGGGTGATCGAAAGATGATTGATGAAGATGCAACGGTTGGTTGCGATGTGATGAGTTGATGGGGGGGCGGTGTTGTTTCAATGTGTATGTGAAAGAAAATTTGTTTGTGTGCGAGGGGTGGAGGGGTACTTGTATGCAGCCGCCAGCCACCACTCTGTGAGACACATCAAACACGTGCACTAAAGGGCTTTCTTCACTTTGATTGGCACTACACGCCAATGGTTTCCTATTCTGGCAGCGATTATTGGCCCATAAGGGCTTTGCTATTGAAGTGGCTGGAAGCTATGAGTCTACGGAGGCATTCGACGAACTTCTATTATTGTCATTATGTACATTGGAGTAGCTCCCATCCTTGTTTTAGAGAACTATTTCCATCCATCTTCAAAGCTTAATTCAGCGTTTCAGTTTCATCAAGTGCTTAAGTTTCGTGGAAGTGCTGGGGTACCAGCGTGGGGGTGATTTTGTGAATTCAACCTCGACCCCAGCCTCTGGATTTCTTATCTTGTGAAGCTACATGTGTATGAACTGTGTTCATGAAGTGAACCTGAAGTGCGATGAGGCATTGTAAGCTTGATATTCACATGCAAAATCGATGCGGAGAGCGTGCTCGAGAGTGCGAGGTCCACAATTCATGTTCCTAAAAACCTGGAGCGGTCTCTGTCAAGCATCTCTCAATGGCGTCTCTCGGGGGCATCTAGAAACTTCGCATCCATGATGTTTTGCGAGTAGCAAAAGGCATGACATCCTCGTAATTTCGAAGTGTTGCCATGGCGCGGTGGGCCAAAACAACCCCCGAAAATCTGCAATAACACAAGAAAAGCTACGCCACTCAACTGGATTCTCCCATATTATCTATAAACCATACATTCGGTGATTTGGGCCGGAGGCAAACTACTCCGTATCACTGTATCTTGAGAACTTTTGAAGTGTTGACCCAGCGCTGGCGACCATTTTGTGGCGTCATGTATATCGTTTGCTTCACCAAAATTTTAAGAAATCGAAAGCTTCATCTTCGAAATACACTTCACTCATTTTGTTTTTATTCTTCAGTTTCACGCGGATTTCAATTCATTTTTCAAGGGCAAAAGCAAAAACTCCGTAATTATCATTTGGCTACACCCATTGTGATTCTACGCGAGAAATCCCCTATTAACACCTGCCAAATGTGATATGCAAAGTCGCACCAGTCATGACGAGACAAGAGAGAGTACCAGAATACCAGAACCCCAACTCGAAAACTGTGCCAGTGGTAAATGCCAAATACGGAAGCGTAAAGACAGAAAAGCGGAAAGATGGAAAGGCGTGTTGTCGATAATGAAGATTTCAAAAGTGTCGGTGACCGGGAAAAGAACACCCTGGAATTGAATGAATCAGTAACTGCATTTTGAAGCGGGAAATGGAAGGTTGGAAACTTACAAAGCAAGCATGAAATCAAGCTCGAACAACCTCACTTCTCCTCATCCTCGTCTTCGTGAGCTTGATCCTCAGCAGCTTCCTCAGGAGCATCGTCAAACTCTTCATCGTTTGCCTCGTCCTCTTCCTTAGTCTCGGGTTCCTTCTTTATTCCCTTGCCCTTTGCTACCTTCTTGGCTGGAGTCTTCTTAGAGGCAGGCTCCTTCTTGGTCTTGGTGACCTTAGAGGGCCTGGGTGATGGGAAAGTCAGTAATTGCTTATTAAGGAAAGTCTCGGGATACAGCACAGGATTTATTCAGGAGAATAATGTTTCAGGACAAAGGAAATGAACTTACTTATCGGCCTTGACGGACTTGGCCTTTGCTGGAGCCTTGGCCTTGGTTGGAGTCTTCTCGTCACCGGAGGCGGATCCCTTCTTCTTTTCCAAGTCGCGACGGATTTGGTTGTAACGGACTCTAGCAGTTGAGCCACTATTGTAGCCAGTGTCCTCGGCAACTGCGTCCCAGTCGACCTGGAGATCGAAAGTCAGCATAGTGCAAATCGTGTTGGGAAGTATAAGTTAGAAGCAGACAATTGAAAGTATTTACCGAAAGAGTTTGGAGAATCAGGACTAATTCTTATAACCTTTTCGGACAGCTGAAATCATTTCCGAGCCTTGATGCAATTCTTGCAAAGCAAAACCCCCGCTCGAGGTCAGCTCGAGCGACGATGGAGCTCTGCTGCATTTTGTGGAAATCATGAGGTATGGTGGGAGGGGGTATCATAGAAAATAGGGTTATGACTTACAGCGGAGGCGAGAGATATGGTCTTATCCTTCATGTTGGTGAGAATACTGAAAAAGAGGGAGGCTTCCCTGGAAGAAGGACCAGCGGTTGCGGGCTTGTCGGCCATTGTTTCTACATGTCATTAGTAGCTGCGAGGGATAAGTATTGAGAGAGGGGAGAGTGAATGGGGAAGACGATGAAGACGAACCGGTATTGGTATGTTGTTGGGTAGAGGCTGGGGGGAGGTCAGTCGTTGTCATAATTTCAGCTTCGGAATTTGTGACTCGAGAGCGGGGTACTTACTGTAGAGAGGTGCGCGGGTTTACAGTTCGCGATCTGAAACGATCTGCAAAATTATGGAAAAGCGATGGAGGTTTGAAGAAATGTATCGAGGTTCTTGGTGTTGAGAGTCGCGTTGCGTTGCGGAAAGATTGTTGTTGTGTTGGAGGAAAAGAATAAAAAGATCGATGGAGCCGCGGGGTAAATTTATGGAGGAGAAACTTGCGCAAATGGCACGAAAATCTATCCAGAATTACTTGAAAGCAACGCGTGATAGCCCCCAGCCCCTCTCGTTTCTGTGACGAAAAGATAAGCCAAAACCCGGAATACGCGTTTCTGATTCGTTCATTACTTTCTTATCTACTTATAGGCAACAGCAATTTATTCCGCCGTAGCTGACGTGCTTTGGCAGGTGCAGCCTTCAAGCTCTCTCTAATATCCATCCTGCTTGTTGAGCTACGGAGGCGTTTTCAAATTCCATCAAGGTGTGGAGAACACTTCAAAATTCTGCATTCCCCCGACGAAATTACACTTCTCGAGTCACTGAAATTAGCTTTTATGTGCCATTGCATTGTAGAAACCCTTCTAGAATACTCTCGAGTATTGGTATTTCCTAAAATATTCCAAGTAAACAAAGCATACGCCTTTTTCGCAAATTGAAACCAGCCAGAAATGCAATGAGTGTCTTCTTTTTCACCATCCTTGTTTTTGAAGGTGAGCAAGGAGCTCACAAAATCATCGTAATAAAGTGAAGTGTTTCTCCAAGCCTTTCCCAATGCGGAATCGGACTTTCATTCATTCGGCCCGTAATCGGAGAGGAGTGCGAAAAGGAGGCGAACGTTTAAGCGAAACCTATATTCACGTAAGCGATATTGAGAAGACAGGGATGTTTGAACCTTGTCCAACCTGAAAGAACAAGTTATCAAACAGTCCAATTTTTACAGCAAAGACCTACCTGCCAATTACACGATTCAAACTAAGAGTCATCGAATTTCGTTTGCCTGCCACGATATCGCCCCTCCATACCTTCAAAGCCCCCTCAACACGATACTATAAGCATGAAATACTGGCCGAGATACGGGGGGACAGCAGGCTCTCCTCATACTGGCGGACTGGGCAGGAGGCGTGACCTTGAGGAGCAATCAACCAACTTATCCGAAGCCAATTTCGCTCCAATGAACCAACAGTCATCGAATATCTTCGTTTGCATCGAGCCTACCCTTCCACGCCCTCGAGATGACGATACTGGTATCTAATATTGGGTGAGAAACGAGGGGCAGCAAATTGGCGCTTTGGCCATGCGATGGCTACAGAAAATGAGGAAGGAAGGCTGCCTCATATCATAGTTGCATTTGGTGGAGCATCGAACGAAAATCCGCCTGGCCTTCTCTGCGCTGGCATTTCTGCAGTTTATTTCTTCAAGACATGATGATACGATGCCTAACGCGTTGGCATGGCACACGACTCGATGGCGGTGTTTGTGTCAACGTATTTCCTCTGCAGCACACCACTCTGAGCAGCATTTGAATTTGGTGTGGTGTGGCCTCCAGGATGATGTATCGTCAGGTGCCCTCCTATGACAAGACACCATTTTTCTTCAATGTAGCCTTCCACAATTGTTGCCATCGTGGCTCTCGTCTACTTCATACTAAACAACCCAAATATCTGAAAAACCCGCCCAAACTAGTAACAAACTTTCGAGTGGTTGAGTAAATGGCAAGAAGTTACGACGAGCATGTTTATTCATGCTGTCCCAAGCAACTCAAAGTACTTGATTAACTTACACAAAGTTATGAACATTGATCAATTTGAAGTCCAGTTGTTTATTAAAGTTTTACTAATCGATCAACATACTTGAACAACTCACTCGAAATTACCTAGGTAGTTGAATAACTCGCATGACGTCACTGTTGAGTATTCAGTCACAAGCCCAGTTGTTGAATTACTTTGTCCAAAGAGTGGCAGGTTATGGAATTAAATGCAGAAACTTATGGAACCTCATCACTTGAATTCAAGACCTCGCAACGTTCCAAAACAGCAAATTGATTGAAAGAGTTCCAGTTCCCTACACAACTAGAACAATCAATGATTGTTCCACATTTATTCGGGTAATGAAAAGGGGGGACGCATATCCACAGATTGATGACCGAGCGTTTCACATACTCCAATTCCAATCTGACCAAGTTCCTTCATTCCTTCCCAGAAACTTCCTCCCAGAACCTCCATATATCTGCATGAGTTAGCACCAGTTCATGAGCTCCGGAAAAGGGATTTGAACTCACAATTCCCCTTCTCTCTTAAGTTGAGCTTTGCAAGCTTCGGCTTCTGCTAAGGCCTCTTCTTCTTCTGCCTCTTGGAGAGCTTCCAGCTCTTCGGAAGGGATCGGAAAATCCGGTGTTGGACTCAGAGCTTCATTGTCAGGCTCCAAGTCTAGAACCACACAAGTCGTATCTGCTTCACTACAAGTCGTTGCCCCACTTTTACAAGGAGACGGCCCACCTCAATTGGTCGCGAATGAACTTATTCTTTCCTTTACTTTTGTTGTCCCTCTCAAAATTCCAGGTTCTTTGACCAACGTTGAAAACAACAATCACTTTTCGTTGATCCCAACTTTTCATCTTTTAACACCTTGACTTGAAACACAACACATCTCTTGATCAAGATTGACAACTTCAACTACTCTCACACAACATCAATCAAAGTCATCTCCATAATTCCAGGACTCTCTTCCCCTGCACACGGGTATCTCGTATGCCTTCCTACCCTTGAAATAAAAACCCAAAACTAACTCAGCCTTGTCAACAGAAACAACCTTATCCAAAATGGCCGAAAAGGAGGCTCAATTTTTCTACGTCATCCTCTTAAACATGAAGAACAAGGCGGAGGTATGTCATTGCATAGCCCAAGCCCCCTCCTTTCTTGTCAAAGCTGAGTATTAACACTCGATCTAGGTCGACTGGGCTGCTGTCGCAGAGCAAGCAGGCCTCAAGAATGCTAATTCTGCCTCCACTCGTTTCGGCCAAATCAAAAAGAAGATCGAGGGGAAGAAGAGAGCTGCTGCAGGAGGAGCGGCGCTACCAGCACCAGAGAAGAAGCCCGCAAAGGAGAAGTCACCACGCAAACGCAAATCACCCGTCAAGAAGACCGAGGAGGAGAAGGAAGATGAAGAGGTCGACCAGCCATCTCCATCGAAGAAACCAAAGTCCGAGATGAAGCCAAAGTTCGAGAATTTCGAGGATGCCAAGGAGGAGTTCGATGATGAAGAGCAGTTTGGTGCTGATGGACTTGACTTTGAGGACGTCTGATCTGGGATTTGTTACTCTCACCATGCTTCTTCAAGGAAGGTGACATGAGAGAATATGCGCTCGGGATTCACTTATTTTTCATCGCTGGATATGCTTCGGGATGGTTCGCGATTTGAACGTGGCGTTGCGCAATTTACCTGTATTTGGTTCGGAGGGGTTTGCGATGATTTTAAAAGTGGTTTACGGCAATTTGCGATGGGGAACACTCGAGGATCTATGCTTTGCTCTTCCTCTGGGTTGGAGATTGCCAACTGGTCAAGGATTCAAGGCAGGCCATAACTACCGCATTTGCAAAATGTTTTACTGAATTGATTCTCGATTCTCTCTCTGCCGTTTGAACGATTCTGTGTGATCAATGTCTCAATTGTGTACATCGTTCTGATGGACGATATCAATATGAAAATTCTTGTTCGTAAACCTCTCGGAAATTATTCTCTTGATTCTCCTAATTCCCATGGAACAATCAAGTAACGAGAATTGGGCTCGCAGCATCACGCGTGTTTCCCTCAAACTTACGGGTCTTACAAGATCCAGATTTCATTATCTCACGGAATTCAACCATAATTCATCTGAAGTAGATTCGTTTTCATCTACGAGGGCATTTTTGTACAACTTTCAGAGAAAATCCTTGCAAATCCATGAAAACTACTGTTGCTTTTTCCCATATTGCCTATACCATATGTGTGTTTCCCTGTGACTTCCCTTCCCTGCGAGTACAGTTATGAAGAAGCCAGACGACCGAGAAAAATATGCAAAGGAAAAGAAAATCATGATTTTTTAACCCAACTCATCCCCACCGAGTAAACTCTCTTGGCCCCATTTAAGTGATACGAGACAAGAGAAAGGACGCCAGGTTCCGAGTTCCGAAGGTTCAGTAATCTTGGCTATACAAACTGGGACAGGAGACATTAGCTTTGCCCATATTTAGAAGGGTATTTGTTGGGAAGATGAGAAGTACTTACTCGTCATTCTCAAGGTCGATGACTTGTTGTGATAATTCATAACCTCCGTAACCGTCCGCGACCAACTGAGGCTTCTCCTCGATCTTGAAGGCTGGGGCTCGGGCACTCATTTTCTCCTTCTTGACCTTTGCTCTCTTCGAAGGATATTCCTCAAATTGCTCGTCATCGTCCTCACCTCCAGATTGAACTTGGGATTGAGACTGGGCAGGGGTGCTCTTGGAGGAGGTCGCCTTGCGCTTGTTTGGAGTGTTTGGGTTAGATGCCGCGCCTCTGTCGTTGCGGGGTGCGTTGCTGACTCTTCGAATCTTTTGGAAGTGCTGCCTAGTTGGACGTCAATGATATTCATGTGACAATAAACGAACTTGATGTCGGCGACAGGGATATGGTAATTGTGGAAAATGCGATGATGAAGATACAAGTGGTGGCAGGTGCATTGTAAGAGGGTGAGATAAAAGCGGAAGGGGATCAACTGATCTTGAGGATAACTTTCCGATCTAGGATATCAGAGGTAGATGAGAAAAGTTCTTAGAGTGCTCTGTTCTCTCTCTAAAGATGAGGGAGATGTGGAGGAGCATCAGAAGGACTTCAACATCAAAATTTCATCCTCATTATTGGAAAACAAAATGAGTAGAAAAGATGTAGACTTACCGGCACGCTTCCTGTGTGAACGTATGTCCAGCTTCGATCATCTTCTCAGAGGTTTCCTTCCAATTGATACCCTCAAGTTTGCGGCCAGCGATGATGGTGAGGAGGAGATCTTTATCGGACTCATGATTCCAGACAGAGGAACGAGGAGCCATGGTCGGGGCTGAGTGTTCAGTTCTCTTAGAGTATTGTGAGGTGTGGACGATGAAGAGAAGTCTGTCGTAGTTGTTGTTGTTGATTGAGGAAGAGTGTAGCGTGAAGATGAGTGAGAGGTATTTGGGGTTGAAGATAAGAAGATGCGCGGCCACGGAACGTGTATCTTAGAAGCGAGCTACGGTCACCTTTTCGTCTTTTGATTTAGGAAGGCGCGATCTGGAGAGAGCTTGAAGCCTTGAGAGGTGAACAAGCACTTCGGGAAGCTTCGCTTAGCTCAACAACCTCACCATCTCTCATCAGTTCAAGGATCAGAAAACGAATCCGCGGGCGCAAGATAGATTATGCAAGACTTCGGAATATTAGAGATAGTGGCAAGATGAAGATACTATTTCTCTTTCACGTCTCTAGGTTTCTACATAAAATACCGCACCCTGCATCACCTTTCTCTTCACACACTTTTCGTTTCCACCCTCAAAATTGATAGGGAAGAAGGAAACTTTTGTGAATAATCCTAGACCGCCACTTTAAGATCTACCTTCTCCTATCCCCCAGGTGATTTCCCCACAGCCTTACCATCGCGCATCAATTTGGCAATTGAAAGGGGGGTAACGGTCCGACGTTGCCAACAGCAACAGCCTATCAACAACTCCATATTCATTATCCAGGCCTCGTGTTGAGTCACTGGTACATGACGCCCTGCATAACTTCGTCGCATTCGCATTTTTGTTTTTCGTTCGAATCCCAACCTCCTTAATTTCGTGATTCGCTGAGAAAGATCCCTGTCAGTTTGCACCATGTACCTGCATGGGCTGATGTCCTCCACCAAGTCAAACGGGTAGCCCCTCACCCACCTCCACGGATTTTTGATATCGTTTTTTCCGAGATCGTGGTGTTGTGAGTGGCTCGCGTGGACCAAAGAGAGCTTGCCCCGCTATCGGCTTGCTGCAAGCACTTAAACACCACTTAACCTCGTAACGCGCTACGCAACCAAGTATTCTATGAAATGATGCTGCAGCCACGGTGTCGCGCCATCACTTGATCATCCAAAATGGCCTCATTCATCCCCCAGGCAACAAGGAGGGAAGTATGTCATACTATGTCTCTAGCAGACCGGCAATTGGGTCCAAGCAAGAAAGCCTTCTTTTGGTGGGAAGACTCCATCCAACAATTGCCTGGAAATAGTATCCTGGCGCCCCTGGCATGCATAGACTCCAATCACCTTGCATCATGATCTAAAACTCTTTGTGTGTGCCATAAAGCAATGAAATATCAAGTTGCCGTCCCACAGAGAAAGACAGACTTTGTGCCCCCCAAAGAGAAAGAAGAAGAGCTAACTAATCACTTATGCACGCTCCCGCAGCTATACTAAATGCAAAAGTCGTTCAGTAAAGAGCCTACTTCTACATGCTCTTCCTCACTCTTCCTCACGCCTATTTAAATACCACTTCACACCGCCTATTGAGAATTCAGCGAAAATCGTTGAATTTGAACTCAGAGAAAGATTCAAGAGGCTTCTTGCTATTAGTGAGTGGGTAAGGCTTCTGAACGTGTTCTCGTTGCCAATCACATTTTCCAGAAGTTTGGAGAAATACCCGAATGAGTCGAATTGACTAAAGGCTCTGGAAATTCTCTGGTCACGCTTGACAGTCGAGAAACCATTTAAACCCTCGAGGAACCCTTCTCCAGGTCTACTCCAAGTCCAAGCAAATCAGTCAAACTGGCGAGCCTCAGCAAAGCCCAAAAAATGCCGAACGAGACGGCCATCAATCGATTGCTCTACGCAATATTGAGCCAGAAATGCCTCAAAGATGTAGGTCTTTAATTTCCCAGTTGTCCAGTTCAAGTTCCTATGTGATTCCGTGTCTTCGCCATGAATACTTTGGTTGTTGACTGACATGCTGTGAAGATCGACTGGAACAAAGTCGCCAACGATCCTGTCCTCAAAAAAGAAATCACTAATGGCCATGCTGCCCGGATGCGGTACTCGCGCTTCAAAAAGCAAATGGAAGGAGGCACAGCAGGTGTTTCCCGGAAACCCCGCAATCCCAACTCGCCACGAAAATACAAACCCAAGAAAAACGGAAAACCCGACCAAAACGCAAAGACACCCACTCCCGAGCACCAAGAGGGAGAGAACTTCAAAGCCGAGAGAGCCGAGAACGAGGGGTATCCAGCCGAGATGAGTATGGGAGGTGCCAGGCTGATCAAGCGTGAGCCAACCGAGCGGGAAAACAAATACATGCCTGGAACACCATTTACGCTACAATCCCAAAATTCCACACCAAGTCCTGGGACAAGTCTGCACGATTTTGGGTTCATGGGAATTGAGTTTGGTGAAATGGACCCTATGGACAACATGGCTACCAGCTTTGGTGGGTATGGCGGCGGTGGTGATGGCTTCTACCCACATTTGATAGGGCATGACAACTTTGGTTCAGGCATGGGTACTCCAATTGATGATTCAAGCCTTTACCATGATGAAATGCTGGCAACATCATGGCAACACCAAGAAGGGGGTGGTGGCAGAAGTCAGCATGAAGCAAGACGAGTAGAGAAGCTGTGAGAGTCAGTAATAAGAGAATGATGACGAGAGTACAGATCTGTAGATGCTGTCTCTGAAGGAAAGGTGTCTCTTATCGACATCT
>LLCD01000536.1:0-17489 GCA_001414355.1 Hymenoscyphus salicellus
TAACACATGTTGCCAGTGTTGATCAGACCACGCGGCTTAAGAAACGACACCTTTGAATCACCAGCGACAGCACTAAAAGACCTCAACGCCTCAGCTACAGACTCGGTATTTGCCTTGCCAAAACTCTGTCCAGCCGCTCGCCCTGAATCACCAGAAGTAGCACTAATCGTCTCCACATTAGGATTAAAGAGGCCTGCCCATAGCTTTGGTGTCGACCAAGCTTTCGGAGCCGGAGCCGGGGTAGGAGTCTCATTGTTTCCACTCTCGGTTCCAGCAGCTTGGTCTTCGGTGGCAATATCATTGGATTCATCTTGGACAGCTTCTTGGCTCTGTTCGACAGGAACTTCTTCAATTATCTTCTCTGAAGTTTGTTTCGATGCATCTCGTGGTGATACCTTTGGTAATGCGGGCACGACTGGAACGGCAGGGGTCCTAGCCTTTGGTGCAGACTTTGGCGCGACAGGTGTTGTATCTCGGACAGCAGGTAAAGGTGCTTGGGTGCTTGATGATGGCGTTGTAGGGTTGGTTGAATCGGCTCCATCGGAGTGTGGTTGGCTGGTGGAAGGTGTTTCGGGGCGAGGAACAGGCACCTCGGCGGGCGTAGGATCTTCAGCCTCGCCGCTTGTGGCTTGTTGAATACTTGGGAGCTCGACGGAGTGTTTTGATAATTCCCCACTCTGTTTTCTCTTCCTGCGCGGTCTTCTAGTAGGCCATGGTGTGTCGGGATGTGATAGCCAAGGTAACTAAGCCATTGTTAAGGTTACATAAGGTGAAAAACATGACTTGGACTTACTGGAGCTCTGAAAGGGTCGCGTGGGGATTCCCGCGGTGGAGTTGCTGGCACAGTACTCAACTCAGTATGAGGAGTTGGAGGCGTCATCGGCCCAGGGACTGTATGTGCTGACTGGGTGGAAGACGGTGTCTGTAAAGGGGCTTGGTAGGGCGTGGGCGTGGAGACTACGACGGGGGATTGTTGAGGTCGTGGAGTTGGAGTATATTGTTGCTGCGGTGGTTGGGGCTGCTGCTGCTGTTGTTGAGGCATTGGTGGGTGAGCATAGTGCTGCATTGGCGGAGGGGGTGATCGCACATATGGAGGGTATGGATTGTACTGGTTCTGGTGGATTGGGTTGTGATATTGTTGTGGGGGAAGGTGTTGTGGGTAGTAGTTCGCGTTCCCCATGTACGGATTCAAGTAGGCATTGTACATTTGCTGTTGGGGGTATTGCTGCTGGTGCTGATGCTGGTTTTGATTTTGGTTATACTGCCGTCTTCTCCCATCTGACGGCATGCCTTGCCCTGCCGGCAGATGACGACCGTTCATCATGCCGGCGTGGGAGTCGAGATGAGGCTGCGAAATGCAGTCACGATGAGCGCGTTCGGGGAGGGGCCGGTGCGCGTGGAAGCTGGAGCGACGTGGTGAGAGATAAAGAGGATGTCGCTATTCGTAATCCGTGCATCGAGGGTTTCGAGTTCCAGGGCGAGATGGCGTGAGAACGAAGGGTGCTCGCGGGTGTTGGATAGACGTTGATGTTGGAGTGGTATCCTTTGGTGGTGGTCGCAAGTCAGGTCGATAATTCCAGAGGGCAAGCAATAAAGTATTGGGCCTCAGGCACACAACATTCAACTTGTGCTAGGGCTCATCTACTACCTAAAGAAAGATAGTGAATCATCCCCTTTCGGGTTGATGATTAAATATAATAAATATCAAGCAAGGTGATTGGAATTCTCAATCCAAACTGAAAGTGAATTGAGGTAGAGATCTGGTCGCAGAAGAGAAAATTAAGTGGCGAGGGTTCAATTTTAGGGGTTGGGATGGGTAGGTTAGCATCCGTTAGTAGCAAGTACTAACAGCATCTAATGAACAAAAAACATGTCACATTATTTGGGGCCTTTTTATGTCATATTATCTGGAGAGAATAATGGCCATAAGACATGGATTAGCAACCGCCAAACAGGCGCTGCCTCAACTAAGATAGGTATTTGTTTTCTATAGTGCTACAAACGTTGGCATTCCGTTCTCCGAATATCATCATTGTACGACCTGAACAAGTATTGCATCAGCACGAGGCCATGGCTTTAATAACAGGGCCCTGTCGGGACTTTAGCTCACCTTTTCTCGTAGAGTTCCCATAAACTGCTGGAAGCTCATTCCTTGATCCGCACGATCCTCAACCAGCAATGTCTGCGCCCACAACTTCAAACTTGGATCACCATCTTCCCGAATCACATACAAATGCGGCACGATAATGCTGCCAACGCCACGGGACCGGTAGTCGCGACTCTTCTGAACCACGGCACGCACTCGCTCGTTGAAATCGTTGTCCAGTTCTGGGAGGGAGCTCTTGCCAACCTTGAGCTTAGTTCGGTCAGGAACATCAAATACATCGGCAAGAAGCTGGGGCACTGCATCTCGTCCAACCCACAAGAATTGGGTTTGTCCATCATCGATGAGATAAAGTCCGTATGGAACCAGCCGTTCCGAGGAGAGGTTGTGAGGGGGTGGTAGAACGATTTGGCTGGTTTCTGGGTCAGGAATACCGGCGTTATCGGGCATGTCATGCAATGAGTAGAGGCGTGGGTAGATGTATTGCATTAGAAGTGGTAGAGGAAGTGTTGAAAGTTGGCAAAGAGCAGCTGATCGGAGATCTGATGGAATCTGTGCAGATTTTCTCAGACCAACATTCTTGATAAGACCCAAGAATAAGACTGGCAAGCCACGAAGATTGGCGGGAAATTGCAAACCGCCTCCTCCCATGTTTCCACCAGCCAGCTCTTTCTTGAAAGTCTGCAAAAGCTCAATAAGCTTAGACTGGAGTGCCTCTCTGGCTGGCTCAAGACCACTGCTAAGGGCACGCTCGACAGCCTTGTGACTGAAGAATGTTGTGATGGCGCATTGATCAGCAGAGGCATAGACGTCAGCGAGGTTTGTAGTGGTTGGCAATGACAAAGTCATCACTCGGATTCGTCTCTCTCCATTGCTTGTGGTGTGGAGAACAGCAGTTTGCATGCAAACAAAGTTCTTCGTCAAGCTCTCGTCAATAGCCACTTCGACAACATAGCTCTGATCTCTTGGGAAAGCTGGGAAAGCGCAAAGATCTGAACTTCGGTTGAAGAAATTACCATAGAATGTGCTCATGCGCAATCCAGTTGTAGCACGAACACGAAGGACAGCCTCGAGACCAATCTCAGCAGACAAGTAGTCACTGAATTCTGTCGCAAATTTGATTGCGTCCTCGCTTCTTCCTGCATTCCATCCCGGATAGAAATAAGTTTGTCCTCCAGTATATCTTGGCAAGTTGCTCAGTGATGCAACATCCTGGTATTGGGATGAGAACAAAAACATGTCGATCGAAACTTGGTTTTTCGAGCATTCCACAGCGAAACTCTTGTAAAAACTGTTTCCAGTCTGAAGTAAAGCGCTCTCTTTGGTTGTTCCCAGAAGCTTCTTGTCTTCTCTCATTTCAAGCTTGCCATAACCCACATTTGGCAAGGATGCTGTGATAACAACAATCTTGCCTCCGAGTGGGGAAATAAGCTTATGGCCTGCTCTCAAAGCAGATCCCATACAAGAGCCATTGTTCTGATTGGCTTGAAACATGGATGGAAGTGCAGTCAAGAATTTCTCAACACTAAGTCGGCTTTCCGATAATGGCACCAAAAGCTCCTGGGGAATTGGTAAGAAAGGCTCCTCGAGATCGCTGACAACAAGCATATTCGTCTCGCCATTCTCATCCGTGTCTTTTGGTACGGCAAAGTAGTGTAAGCTGGAATCCACAGCCATGAAACCGACACGAGTTCTTCGATCGGCATTAGGTATCCTATTTAAACTGTCCAAAATTGTACGGGCGCTGGTTGCAAGAAGACCACAGGAGACTGATGCGTAACTAACATCGAACAAGAAAAGGTAGACGAGGGGTTGCGGTGGTCGGACCATGTATTCTTGGGGGGCAACAAATTCAACAACAGCGTGGTTAAGCTCAGGCCTTTGCCATCTGTCAACACTTTTCTGAGCAGCTGCATCCCAGTCGAAAGCTTGGGGAACATCGTTTGTGAGGTTACACATGTTACATCTCCATCTATGTCCATGATCCAAGAATGTGACGTAGGGATTTATGTATGATCGACATCTTCGACAACGTGAAATAACTTGATCTTGGACAATCGGAACTGGATCATCTACATCGTGTAGAGATGTGTATGGCTGAATAACGAGAGCGAACGGCAGTTTTGATTTCTTGAGCAAGGAATGCGTGGTTGGAACCGCATTAAGAGTTGAGCGGACGTATTTTGGAGGGCAGTTGGCATTGGACGAAGGAGTAACACTTGACTATGGAATACAGATCAGTATACTGATTTTTTCTCTTCCTGTCTATCAAAACCTACATTCTGGGGCAAAATAATTGCAGGAGGTGGTAGATCAAGTTCTGCGACATTGAAAGGCTGATTCAAAAGATCTGTGGGGTATAATTGGTTCAAGGCTGCTGGTCGACCTGGGACTTGCTGAGGTTGAGCTTGGGGTTGTGCTCCAACTCCCATCTGACCCATTCCCTGCGTGATTCCAGCAACACTACCAGCTGGTGCTCCAGGACCTGGGTATCCTGCATCTGGTGGTTGATAGCCCACACCGCCGTACTGAGGCTGCCCAACACCCCCATATGGGGCAGGTTGCTGTCCAGGAATTGGGGCTCCGACTGGGGTACCGTATTGAGGTTGTCCGTATGCTGGTTGGGCATCTGTAGCGGCATATCCACCACCATATGCTGAAGCTTGACCAGGAGGTGCAAATTGACCGCCTCCTTGGGGTTGTCCTCCTAGAGCCGAATTCGCTCCCGCTCCAAAGTCATAAGCTTGCGCCGCATAGCCTCTCTTCTTCTTCTTTCCTCCATCGTGCTCGGCTTGCCCTGGTTGAGGAGGCGGTGATGTGGTTCCAAAGCCAGGGTGGGCTGGGCTCTGTTGCTGTTCATAAGGATCTGGGGCAGGATAGCCTTGACCTGGGCCTGGGTATCCGTCTTGTGGCGTCGCCATGTTTGCGGTTCGTAAATCGATGCGAGTGGGAGGTTGCAGCTTCACCAGTCTGCGAGAGGTTGTGAAGTGGTCGAGGGGTCGGAGAGCTTGAGGTATGGTAGGGCAATTATAAATGTTGGGGTTGGACTAACTGGCTATCGGCCGGCGTTGAGGGCGAGGAGGTAGACGTAGCCAGGGAACACGTTGCTGTATCGCTATCGCGAAGGTGTATCTCTATCTTTCCTTGAAGCCAGATAATTGTCTCGAGATATCAGCTTGGGCAGATGGAGAGGTAGTTGACGAGGAGGACAGTCATGACATTGAACAGATTGAAGCTCGTCGGAGGCCAGAAATTGGTACCTGCCTAGTCTATCTAGCCTTGTGTCCAAGAAAGGTGGTCTTCCCAAAAGAAAGTATCACGTGCCAAAGTCCGGGATGCGGGGCGAGGTCTGCAAGACGGGATCCTTGAGACTCAGTGACTCCCCTCCAAACTGTGTCAGTGCAGACCCAGCACTCGACGGCTGGTGCATTTGCCTTACCTTCGAAATAAACACCCATATCACCATCCCAGTGTCTCATCTGGGGCTGAGAACCCCATCTCTAATTCGAAGAATCCAGGATAATCTCCCATCAACGCCTTCGATGACCGCACCACCCGTTCCGAGTACCAGTACCCCCTCATTTCCAACATAATCGCCATCCCGACTCACCCCATCCTAATCGACTCGAGTGAAGTCAAGCTTGACGTCAACGGGGAGCCATATCAAGCTGCTCGTCAAGTCTTACGGCATCTCATTTTCATGTCAGCGGTATTTGGTTAGGGGAAACATCGTGGATGACCATGAATTCGGCTTCTCCAAACGCCTCTACCTCCGGAGGGAAAGTGATCAATACTTCCTCGTCCTATTCACCTCTCCAGCAACAGCACTCCCAAATCACATCCCCCAACTTTGAATCCGGCTCGAGGCGTTCAGGTCAACAATCAATTCCCATTCGTGCCACATCCCGAAACAATCAAAGTCACAAGAAGCAACACAAGCACTCCAAGAAGTCGAGGTTCATAGACGAGGACACAATGGCAGAAGCAGTGAGGACACCATCGCCCCCCATGGTATTTCTAAGCTAATAGGAACAGGGAGCTATGAGAAACGCGAATGGCCGCCGAGGTCAGACATCCATCACTCACCTCATGAACTTTTCCCTTCCGCCACGACCTCAAGACTACCGTAATACCATGGCAAGGGGAACACGACGGGGTAATACATATGGCATTGGGTCCGGTCACCATTCCAGCGATAAAGCAAGGTAAATTTCAAGAACCTTCGCTGGTTATCACAACTAACAATCCCAGGTACATACACGCGAATTACCGCTTTATCGTCAAGCCTAATGGAGATTACAAACCTCAAGCCGTCAACGCCGACCAAAATCTCGATTGGAATGATGTTCTCCAGATACTTGCTTCCTCCGTATCTCAAGAGGCATCGTGTCCAATCTGTCTCTCCCACCCGGTAGCACCTAGGATGGCGAAGTGTGGTCATATATTTTGTCTACCATGCCTCATTCGATATATGCACTCTACCGATGACGCAAATCCTGTTCCGGAAAAGAAGGCACGATGGAAGAAATGTCCGATATGTTGGGATTCGGTGTATATTTCAGACACAAGACCTGTGAGATGGTATACGGGACAAGAGGGGGCAGCTCTCAGAGAAGGAGATGATGTGGTTTTGCGACTTGTTATGCGACAACCCGGAAGTACTCTTGCCTTGCCTCGTGATGGGGCCGATGTACTTGGTAAATCGGAAGATATTCCATGGTATTTCGCTGCCGAAGTAATGGACTATGCCCGGATTATGAAGGGTAGTGAGGATTATATGATAACACAATTCGACAGCGAGATTGAGGAGCTTCAGAGGCAAGAGACGGAGGATGAGTTGATGTTTGGAGAAGAGCCTCTGTGGACGAGGAAGGCCGTAAATGCTGTCAAGGAAGCCAAGGACAAGGTTCAAGGCATTGGAAACCCCCCTCCCACGCCAAAGGAACCAACCGAGAAAAAGCCAAAGAGGTTGCCCATACAATTTACAGCGATCGAAGAGGCGCCGGAAATGTATTTATATCAAAACTCTTTAAAGTCTGGAGTGGATGCGGCCAACAGCTCACCTGGATTGTCGACCCCGGACGTTGCTCCTACTCCTACCACGGAGTCTACAACGGTCAATGGTAATATTACTGAACTTAACCCGATTCCAGCCACCTCAAAACCGCGTTCTCGTACTTTGAGCGAAGCACACCATCCTGATGCACCTTACTTTTTCTATCAATCGCTTCTCCATTATTATCTTGCACCACTTGATATCCGCATCCTCAAGTCAGCTTTCGGGAACTTTGCATCCTTTCCATCAACACTTCTTCCCCGCGTTGAGCGCATCTCTACCGGCAATATAATGGACGACGAATTACGAAAACGAACAAAATATCTTTCTCACCTTCCGTATGGCTGCGAGGTCGGCTTTCTCGAATGTAATTGGACGGACGTGGTAGCACCTAATATCCTAGACCAATTCAAAATCGAGATTGAGAAGAGGAGAAAGCGAAATAGAGACAAGGAAAACCGAGAAGAGAAAGATAGAGTACGGGCCGAGAAGGCAGAAGATGATGCGAGATGGGCGAATGCGAGAAGGAAGCGACCAACCGATTACGCGGAGAACTATTCTGAGGAAGATTTCCATCCATTGGCCTCGTCTTCATTTGATCCGAATAACTCGTCTCCTCCCTGGCTTTCACGTCAGGGGTCTTCATTCGCCACCCTGGCCTCTCCTTCTACGAGCCCAAGTGCTCCAAAGACGGTCTGGGGAACGGCAATGAGGGCTCCATCATCACCAGAATTTGGTGCTCAACCGACAAGAAATGATGCTGATGATGGATGGTTGCAGTCCTGGGAACACGAGTTACAGGCGGAGAATGATCTCATCGCCCAAGTCCAGGCAGCGTCATTGAACGGCGAGAGTAGCGCGAGTGTGGTGCCCATCACTACTGGTGGGGGTCAAGGCAAAAAGAAAAAAGCCAAAAAGATTACTTTGATGAGTACGACTGCTAGAAGAGCAGCTTGAGACAAGAGAGAATACAGCATATAGGCGCTTAGGTCGGATGGGATTGTTTATAGCGTTTCTTGACTTATAGGGATTTCGGGGGATGGGGCTACTTTGCATATTCTTCTTCCGATTCTTCGGGTGTAGAGTAATTTGATTACTTCTTCGGGGCACGCATTTAGTTACGCGTGGGAATGAAGAGATTTGAAACTATGATATTCTTACTTGGAATTTATTTTGTGACTTGTTGATGCTTACCTTGTTTTTTTTTTGTTGCCCTTTCGAGAATGGTGAATACAGGGCAGTGAGCTTTGTAATGGCGCCCTGAATCTAAGCGTTGTATTCTGTTGACGTCCCTGTAGTTCAAAACCTCGTTCGCGTGCTTATGGGCCCTGAACGCTGATTGCGGTGGGGGTGCATAAACCTTCAGGGGACCTCGAGGGGGTGCCTTCCCCACATGTCTTGTCAGTAGTTTATATGCTCTTCATGGCCTCCTCCGTAGGGCCTCCTCTTTTCCCACTTATCATCTTTTTTCAACTTCAACTATTGTCTGAGATAGTTTTGGGAACCTTGAGATTTGAAGCTGGGTGAAGTAAATCTAGGTGAAACCATTGAAATTTTTGGGTATAAATATTAGGGATTGGGCTTGGGGGTTGATGTAGAGCACAAGCCATGGGGTTGGAAACGGTCATTTGCTTGATGTGGACCTGTGCTTTAGGGGGGTGGTATGGGTTTCTTTGTGTTGGTGTTGGGGAGATATGCTATTTGATTTTTTTTGGCTCTTGGGTTCGCGATCAGGTTCGATTTGGGTTGCTGAGATGTCGAGGGTTCTTGCTGTCAAAAAGGATGTTATTTTTGATTTCCTCTACTTCGCTCGTTTGATAATTTTCTTCAACTCGGGGATTGAGGTGGGAGTGTAAAAATTGCTTGCTAGACTGCATCTGTATAGTTCTTCCTGCGTCCTTTCTGGGGAATTGGATCTGTACTTGGGAAGTTCCAATGGGTGACCGGGCTCACCAGGTTACCTTGTTTGCCTCGTTGAGTTACTGGTTGTGAGTCCCTCTATGTCACTTCTTTGCTGAGTTCTTGGAATTTTTGGCAAGGGCATATGTGGAAGTTGCATATGTAGAAATTCCCTTGGGTATCTTTCATCTCATCTCTCAGCTATATGAGAAATTTCTGGACAGTTTTGGGTATTGTCCGACAAGGTTTAGAAGAATAAAAAATCGAGTTCTTGATTCTTCTGAATTTTGGCGAACAATACTCTTGGTTGTCTTAGCATGTTTCGCACAATTTATGTATGGTAATTTCATGCGGACTATTGACGGAAGCTGTCATGTTATTGAGGCCTAGTTTTTTGTCAAAATCTTTGCAGTGAGACGATTGGGGGGGGGGGGAGTTACTCTTAAGTCAGAAAAGGGGAAGATAGGGGTTCACTGATGGCTTGTAGAAGTGGAAGGAGGATCCTATAGCACTACATGTGAATTTGAGTAAGAGAAAGCACTAGGCGAGATGGAAAAATACATGTTAAATTTAAAATCTTGGTCTGTCTCGTTTCTCTCTCTCTCTAGACAGCAAGCAGAATTTGTTCAACAGTCCCCATTCGAGCAGGAGGCCATGAGCTGGTATAAGTTGAGGGGCTACGAACTTTCATATTTGAGGTTCTACTCTTTTTGATTGTTTCTTCTACTGTTTTGTGGTTGAATGACTTTACTGTGGGTTTTTATTTGGTGAGTTTTAGCCTCGATGGGAGAGGTGTTGTCGATGATTTGTTTCCCGTTTGCTGGTTTGGGAATGGGTATGGAAGGACGAGAGAAAAGATGGCAATGGAAGGATGTTTTCTCATCTCGAGGCAAAGTCTCTTTGAAGGGGTTATTCCTACGGACATTCGGGTACAGTGTGCTCACCGTTGTTGTGTGTTTTGTAGGCATAGATGGTTAGACCTTAGAGAGCTAAGTTAACATAATCTCAGGCTATGCTCATTTATCTCAAAGGAGTGTTACAACCTCAATAGCAAATTCTTGGATCTTTTATCGATCTCGAATTTTAGTCTATCTGAATTTTAGGGACCGAGTATTTCTGGCTTTCATTTTACGAAAATCTGCTTTGGCTTCTCATCTGGTTGGAAAAGGTGGAGGGTATAGACTTTTTGACCTTGTATACCTTTTTTTCTTTCTCAGCGCTTCTCCCTATAAGTTTGCACTATTTCCCGGTAACTTGTGTACTTGATACGGTACTTTGAATATACAGGGGGCTTAGTGTCGATGAGAAAGTTGTTGTCGATCCTTTACTTTTCGTCCCTTGGTTTCTGTCGTGGAAGGTGGCGAGCGAGGTAAGTGATATCTCGGATTTCACTCTTCTCGGACGAACTTTTCTTTTGAGAGTAGAACACAAGAGATGTTTACCTTGACCTTATGACTTACAAACCTTTGGGCTTTGAATAAATAGCTAGGACTCAAAAAAATATCTACCGAGATGTTTTGAAGTAAGATTTCTAGAGGATTCGAGTCGAAGATATTTTGAAGTTTTCTCCCACTTGAGAGCGAATTGAGCCTTCAGCTAGCTTAAATACTACGTGAGTAAAGATATAATCAACTAAAGAACAAGCTTCGCAAATCATGGTACTATATATGAATACACGAGATAGGGAATACGTGTCTTAAATATCAGAGAGAACGTCAAGAGTTCGTCAAATACAACCCTACTTGAATTAAAATTGACTCCGTAGGAACATTTACAATTTAGTTCCAATTTATCAATGTTTTAGATAAGTGATGTTATATATGATGTCTACCAAGAGAAGGCTTGCATGGCACGCTTTCTCAAAAAACCAAGTCTACAGTGATCATATGCGATGGTAAAAGTAAATTCCTCTCACTGTTTAACTACCATTCACGTCATTGTTACGACAAACCAGCAAACTTCTTTTCTATATACTCCCTCCCGTTCCCTATTTGAAATCATATTTTCTAACATAAACTTTACTTCCGTTTACAGACTTGTTATCGATTACTTCGCCATTTAGTTTTTAGAAGCATTAGGTTGGATACAGACTATAGTTAGCCAGATATCAATCTAAAATATAACACTATCTCCTTCCCATCTACGATAAAGAACACTACTTGTACACAATACTGTCAGCAGTTGAATTGCCCTTCTAGCGAGATAATAAGCTAGTATCATAAATCTCTTCACGCTACTATATTCTTCTCAGACACTTTAGATATCCCATCCGATATTCTTCCAGTATATCTTCCACTGAAAAAGGAGCTTGTGGTGAGGTTCTTGTTTTGTTTTAGGATATAAGGAACTGCTCTGGGACCCTGACTATTTTGTAATCTCGCGATGGACAAAAGCGGCAGTAAATCGCACCTGCCTAGATAGCCGTTGTTCTAGCTATCCTGGGAATTTCAAAGGAATTATCCTAGCTAATTAGAACAATTTAAAATATTAAACTAGATCTTTTGAACAATGATTCTCAATTGTCCTAAAAGGCCGAGAAAAGGAGTTGGATAGGAAGTTACAGGCCCGATATTTACTGTCGCATTTTTTGTCCACCGCGAGGTGACTTAAACATGCGATTATGGCATGGAAATCGGAACTGGCGTTCTTTGGAGTAAGTAATGCACGAACATATCTTGCACGAAAAGGTCCCTTCTAAGTGTTCTCTCACACAAGAACATCAAACCTCGGAATTCTTCTAGAGAATCGGTCCTGTCGCCAGAAACCACCAAAAAAGCGTGAGGCAGTAGTACTATTGACTCCTTCCACCTTGGGATCTGGGGCTTAGGTGGTTTCTCAACATTGTTTATTTGTGACATTCTCAGTCTATACCCCCCTCTCTGACCAAATCCCTCCAGTCACCTCGTCATAAGCCAACAAGGCAATGAGTTTACTCAATTTATTATTGCTTTATTATCTAAGTTGTGCAAATGCCGCCAATTTTAAGCAGAGTGGTGTAACTTCTACAGATCTAAACCTCGAACTGCATGGAACCCGGCTTTTCCATTGTTATTGTGAGGAAGGTAAAATTTACAGGCAGGTATGGGTCGTGGGAAGCTCAGTATGTTCACTTGTTGTTTCTACTCTTCTCGGTCCTGTACGTGGGTTGATCACACCTCATCATGGCTTTCCACTACCATGACTTGGTGCCGAGTAGGGAGTTGCTGTCGGGACTTTGTTTTCATTCGCTCGTTCGCTCACTTCAAACTCTGCTTGTAATAATTATGCCTAGAGGAGAACTGGACTGATATGTAAAGTTTATGGGCAAGCATTGTTCCTGGGTTATTGCTATTCCCTGATCTTGGACAGGCTTCCCATGAATACACTTCTTCAAATGTTTTCGCGATAGGGGAAGAAATTGGGAATCTCAATTTCTCCTATTTTTATCATGGACCAACTTGTAAGAACGCCTTGCCATTGCCATCCTTTATGAGATGATACGCACTTAGGCTAGAGAGGATTTTGGAAATGAAGGAGCATAATTAAGTATAGTTGTCACTTATAAAATGTAGGTTAAAACGCTCTAAGGAGCTTGAATTAGATAGGTGAAAACTCTGCTTATATACAGGGAAAACCGAGGTCACATGATCCCCATTTTCCGTGACAATAGTGTATAGACCCGGAGTGAGAAATGTTGAATTGCTTCGAGCTTGGCATCGAGGAGTCTCTGTGTTTAGTGGGGCAAGTGTAAATTTTGTAGTATTAATATACTTCATTTCTTGATGCTAAATCTTTAGGGGTGGGAAACAAAAACGAGACCAAAACATAAAGGTGCATTATTAACAACCTCTTAGAAACAAAAGGGAAAGAGATTACTTGGCGGATACAAACAGGCTAGCTGAAGTGCGAGCTGACTCCTTCATACATCGTCTGGTGGTTGTTTGCAAGTGTACTTTTGAGAAATATGCGTGTAAAACTAACCCCCAGGGAAAATTATTCCCTAATTGATCTATCATATCTATGAGGGAGAATTTGTTGTATCACCTAGTTCTTACTTGGAAGCTTTACTGTTGACAGAAAAGCTGCTGTCAATTACTTGGTTTCATTCAGGTTGGAATTTCAGGAGGCAAGGAGGTATATATACTCGCAGCACTTACTTTGCTCCTTATTTTGAGCTCCGCTATGTTTTCACTAGATATGGAAAACCCCAATGTTGACTCTATACACCCAATGTTTCCATTTGTTTCGTCCCAGCTTTTCCTCAGTGTTCATGCTGGGCATACCGACTCTGGGGCTCGACATAAATAGGCATATCGAAGATGTCTCAAGCTCATGTTCAAGCTTAGGTCTTGATAACGAAGTTTGCCGCAGAGATTGTCTAGCATCATTGAATTGTGCAGAATACTAGGGCTGAGGGCTTTCTCGGTAGAAGGGCTCGTCTGATTAAAGAACTCGTGTTTAATAGCGGGTTCAACTTATTGTCTTGCTCTCTTCGTTTGTCTAGCTTTTCAGCAAAACAGTAAAACGTCTTATCATAGTTGATGCTTACTATATTGAGAACGTCCCCTGATTTGGTATCCTACTTTCCCTCAGGTGAAAGGCCTTGGGAACTCAGCAATATAATCATCGAGTCATAGAATGCTTGTTATGAGAACTGTTAAAAGGAAGTATTGTGTACTCACATTCCAAACCTGGCCACACGCCCACAACGAAGAGGAAACGTCCGAGTCAATTGACGAACGCTCCTTACACGATTGTCACAAATTATCCAAAGTAGAAGCTTGAGAATCAAGGCTTCAAGTTCGGTGGAAAAGATTTTAACAAGACGGGTTTGCTGTCGTTTAGGGAGTTGTCGTTAAAAGATTTTGTTTCGTTCGTCTTAAGCTTGCGGTTGGGAATCATAGTGAGTGAGTGATATTTTGAAATTTATGGGAAGTGTGTCATTTGTATCGTGATCTGTTGCAATTCCAAAGGAAGTTTCCACCCCCCCCCTTTCCGAAAATTAACATTGTCCAGGTCTATGTTGAGTCTCTTATTAGGATTGAAAAACAATTTCGAGAATATTACATACAGCTGCTACGAGACGGGTTGGGGTTGTTGAGGTTGCAACGAATCCGAGATACATAGTTGATCATGGGAGAGTGGAGTCATATTCCTTTATATCACCTGTGATTTGAATGTTTCTGAGCGGGCCTTTTTAACTAAATGTAATATAAGCAAGTCCCCAGATCGCCTTTGCTGGTGAAAAGGGGTGTTTCAACTCCCGAAGTTGCAATTCCTCGTTTTTCTCTTAATCTTAACTTCGCCGGCGATCATTGATACGGCATGCCCGACGGGCATACCGATATCTCATAAGTGGCTTGATATAACAGATATCACCGTACCTATCAACAGAGGGCATGTGTTGCGTGTGATTCCTCGATCTTATTTATGTAGTTTAAAGTGGTTAACCACAGTGTTGGAAGTTTTATTACGTATTGCCGAGATTTGGCTGTGTTGCTGTCGAAAGAGAAGCTGGTGTCGATTGCTTAGATGAATTCCTTTGAAGAAAAAGAAGGAGTTTTAGGTAGAGGCAATACTTATATATAGGGGTGGTAATTGTTATCAGAATGAGTGTATTAAACACTCAAGTCGCTCTGCCTGATTAAAACTACCGCAGAGATGTTTGCCAATCTTCCGAGGACATTTCCCGTTTTAGGCGAAATCATGTCGAAAATACCTATAGCTGTTTAGTCAGAGTCAACGCGTTTTCTATAATTATACAAAGTGAGTGGTCGACCATTTAAGGCCAGATATTTTACTACCGGCATGGGAAAAGTCTGGACTTTCGGAATAATCGAGACTATGATTTTTGAGAAGACTATTCCCAGCAAGGGGACCTTAATGATACGAATAGGGCGGATAGACATCGAGTAGATAGGTTTGGTGGATAGATAGAGAGTCTCCTGGTGGACATTAAAAGTCGCAGTAAACAGAGGTTCGTACCTGCCTCCCAAGCTCGTTGTTCTAACTTTGTAGGATAATTGAAGTTGATTGGACTAATTGTTTAGGTTAATAGTCCTAAGTTGTTCTATTCCTCTGGGCTAATTTGCCTGGATTGCCCTCCAACGGGGCTCAGGTTGACAGGTGCTATTGTCGCTTTTTCTGTCCACCAGGAGAGAATACATTATTTGAATACTAACTTGGAATTTGGTAGAGTAAACTATCCCGTGGAAAAGGAAGATTCCCAGGCAGTTTCAAGAAGGCTAGACTGTATGGTTCCTACTAGGTGAGCGAGACGAGAGTAAATATTGAGGCCTCGCCTCGGTTAAAGTCTTTGCACTTATTATACACTGTTACCACCGCCATATTTGTATGTACAAGATCATAAATTCGGCACGGAAGACTTTTCATGACCGAGAGCATTCTTAAATTTGCTCGTTGGGGTGCGCTGGCGGGTCGAAGTAGGCGTTGGCAATCTCAGGGGCGATGGGGGTCTAGCCAATCAAAAGTCTCTCGGCAGGCGCGTCCGGCTGGAATTTCAAATTTCTCTCGCGCAACTCAACGTGTTTGGGTGGACAAGTACAACACGACAACAACAACTCTCAAGTCTACGCGAGTCGCTGTGTCACTAAGGGTCCCTGGATTTTTGAATCTCTTTTTTTGAATTCCGAGAGGAACAATAATATGTGCCTTTGACCAGAGCTTCTACATTTTTCTCGGGCATTTTGGGTCCACCAACAACTAGCTGGCCTTCTTTCCTCCACTTATAATCTCCTTTTTCTTCACTTCCTTCACCATGTCGGAGCAACGGTATTCACTGCGGCAGACTCCCAAGTAAGTATATATACACTTCTCCCACCTCTCACTCGCATCCTACTAACCACCCTCGCAGAAAGACGGAACATCTCGGTCTAGTTCAAACCCCCGGCACACGTCGACCCTACCGGCGCAAGTCTCAATTCCCCATTGACGAAGGCGACGACTCTTCCTCTGCCACTGACACCTCGAGGCGAAGCACATCAGGCACTCGGAAGAAAGTGAGGCTGGTCGAGAAGGCGACGACGAACGGGTCTGCAATGAACGGGGTTGCAGCCACGATGGACGGGGAATCCGAGGCCTTGAATGGTAGCAACGGGTCCTCAGCATACGGCACAACGAATGGGAAGAGCAATGGCAAGAGCAACGGCGCTGCGAAGACTGTTGCCAATGGCTCTTCCAGCGAACCTGCGGCATCAAACACAGCGGAACAGGGGCGCGTTGTGGACGGTTGGGAGGTCGGAAAGGATCCCAAAATCGACTACTCACCACATTTCGATTTTGGGGGGTCTTTTGGCGTTGCGACCATGATGATTTGCTTCCCTCTGCTCATGTATTACATGTGGATTGGTGCAACATTTTATGATGGCAAATTTCCAACTCCGGCGCCTGGGCAGAGTTTCGTCGATTTTCTCAAGCATATGGGCAACCTTGTCTACACCGAGGCATTTCCTTCGGCGTATGCGTGGAGCATTTACTGGACTTTCTTCATATTCGAGGGTGCGTGTTATTGTCTTCTTCCCGGGGTTTACACCTACGGAAAGCCACTTGCCCATGAAGGTGGGAAGCAAATGAAATACTACTGCTCCGCCGTCTGGTCGTTCTACACCACCTTTGCTCTCCTGGGAGCACTCCACTACTTCAACATCTTCAAGCTCTACACCATCATCGATGAGTTTGGACCTATCATGTCTGTAGCGATTTGCTCTGGATTTTTGGTCGCCATTGTTGCATACGTTTCTGCTCTAGCCCGTGGAGCTCAACATCGAATGACCGGATATCATGTCTACGACTTTTTCATGGGTGCAGAATTGAACCCTCGTATGTTTGGAATCCTCGATTTCAAAATGTTCTTTGAGGTGCGCTTGCCATGGTACATTCTCCTTTCGTTGTCTTTGGGAACAGCAGCTCGCCAATATGAAGAGTATGGTTATGTCTCAGCGGAAGTCTGCTTCCTGGTCATGGCTCATTTCTTGTATGCCAATGCTTGCTCCAAAGGAGAAGAATGCATTACCACCACTTGGTAAGTTACAACCTCCACATTTTAAATCGTCATCATTAGCTAACTTACCCAGGGACATGTACTTTGAGAAATGGGGCTTCATGCTCATTTTCTGGAACTTGGCCGGTGTTCCTTTGAGTTATTGCCACTGCACCTTGTACCTCGCCAACCACGATCCCAAGATTTATCACTGGAACCGATATGTGATGGTTGCTTTGTTTATCTCCTACTTATTCATGTACTGGATCTGGGATACCACAAACTCACAGAAGAATCGTTTCAGAGCAAGAGGAATGTCCGCTATGAGAGTCAGATCCAGCAGCATACGACATGCTTATGAATATGCGATGACTCGGATGGACGGAGAGACAAAGACTGCAGAAGACGTGCATGTTAATGGGTACTATGGCTACGCCCGAGAGATTCATTAC
>LLCD01000537.1:0-17473 GCA_001414355.1 Hymenoscyphus salicellus
GTCTAAGGGACGCTAGGTAAAATCTTTCTCTAAAATGTTCACTTACCTTTTCCCTCCTAAACACGTAATATACAGAAGGAGAGAAAGTGACAAGAGAACAAGAGAGTAAGAGATTAAGCATCACTTCCTTACTGTTGTTCTTAGATAGAATAATAGAGGGAGAGGGAGAGAGGGGGAGAGGGAAAAAGTAAACATTTCAAGGGAAAGTTCCTCCTAGCGTAGGTAAGGGGAGTTTAGGGTGTAAGCATTTGCCCCCTCATATCCTCCCTCTCTCGCTCTCTTTCTCTTTATCCTACCTATTATTTATTAACGACAGTAAATAAAGTAGTTAAAGAGTAAAGGACGACAGTAAGTACAATAGATAGTAGGTGTTCTTAAAAGCTAGGCTATCCTTACTACCCACGCAATACCTGCCATCCCTTAGCTAGAATATATCTACAGTTTAGTATATAGAAGATAACTTGCGGGTATAAAACAGTCGATAAAGAGAGAGAGGGAGGGGGAGAGAAAGATTTAACTTCCTCCTTATAATATTTAGCGATTTGCGATTTATTCCATTTATTGATTCTGACTTTTCGGTACTTACAGGATGCCGTAATAGGTGAACAAATCAAATAATTCACTGGGCATCATAAATACAAAATGTAAATTATGTGGTCAATTTCCTTGTCTCACCTAAGCAGCTTGTTCAACTGAGGGAATGTATCACAATTGGCTTTCTCATTTATGAGTGCCATATCACGTCAGATTGATACATCTCTGTCAAATGGATCAGTGATGTTGCTTTCGAAACCCGACATCGGCCAGTTAACATTCATTATGATCTACTGCTCGCAAGTCTCTTGAGTGCGTTGATTATTTTTTCATGATTGTGGATCACACCACTTTGCCTTTTGACCTCCATTTCCAAAATCTGAACCTGGATTTGCAGTACTGTAGTTGAATGGAGAGTTTGCTTCTCTCCTTGCGTAACTTGGATTATTAGTTAGTCCTGTTAGCTTATATGAACGTCAGAGGTTATGATTACCTTCGTTTGCCTCCAGGGTTTGCACCATTAACATATATCGTTCTGTCAGAAAAATGAGAACTAAATGGTTTTTTTCCACATCGCCTACTTTACCCAATTCTTCCTTGTAGTTTGGAAAATTATTGGGGTGCAAAACCACCCCGCTTGGTTGTACAATTCCTCTCCCCTCGTGACGCCTCGCCAAATATTTCAGACCCGCATCCCACAACGGAGATAACTCGTCTGGTAAATGTACGCAGTAGCTAATTTTAAGCGTTCCCTTTGAATCGTTCCATGCATTCGCAGAAATAAGTACTTCAGGGTCTTCCCTGTGCCATCCAATGGGAATGCAAGTATCAAAGCTGGTTTCGTTCATTTTATTGGCGTCAGCCATTGTTGTTGAAATACCAAAGCGAAGAGACTAATTGAGAAGAATCTTGAAAGTTGTGAGAATTATTTTGAAGTAAAGAGAGCTCTATTTATATGGAAGAGCATTTGACTCTATTCAACAGGATGTGCCAGCAACAGTGCAATTTTGATAAAAAAGATTTTCACAGGCACAAAGTGACCAGTCTGCAATTAATATTGTTTCACAGCAATATTTTCTCACCTTGATGATGATGACTATTAGGTGAATTTGCTTTGTCGTCTTTCTATTTGCCTGCTACAATAGAATTCCCATTATCTGACAGTAAGCGACCTGGTGGTCGTTCTGCGTAAACCTACAGGCCATTACACTGGCAATTCTTACAAAGTAAAAATAGCATCCAAGAGGATTTAGATAAACATAAAAGTCGCTCAATCGATTGTCCAGAACTTGCAGAATAACAAATTTGATTTACTGGAGTGTTTCCATACTTTTTAATGAAGGAGGTATACGCGGAGCAAAGACCAAATGAATCTTCTCCTATTCCTAACTGAGTTCTAAAGATATCCCCCCGAGACGGATATCTCCTCCCTCTCCAGAATGAAGGATTTTCTTGCTTCCGTTGTCTCCCACTTTATCTTTGCCAAACAAGACCAAATCTCCCAAAACCAATCCCCCTCTCTTTCCCAAATCTTTCCTCAAAAGTTCCTCTCCCTCCCCAACTTTTTTGACCCGAATGGTAGCCGAACCACCCTCGCCCTCCAAACCTGGCGTCTCAAAGCTCCCGTCTCCTGAGTCCTTCACACCAAGGACCTTACTATATTTATCTCTCAGCTCGGTAACTTCCCTCTCATCAACAAAAACGCTGAAGGATTTTACACCAAGCGCACCACAAGGATGAGTAACATTCTCTTTCTTGAGCGGAACTCTCAACCCCCTATCTGTAACATCATGACAAAAGAAAGGAAGAACCCCAGTTTGAGGTAATCCATCTTCCCCTCCGATCTTCGGAAAAGTTACAAACCACTCGATTCTTTGACCGTCAGGCTTGATTCTAGCTCCAGCTCTCGGTTCCGCATACTGAAAGCCAGACTCAGAGCCGAGTCTTGAGTTAACACCCTCGAAATTTTGTCGATAGTCAATTACTTTGGAGTCGGTAACAAATGCGAAATCAATGAAGCCTCCTTCCTTTTTGTTACCCCACCAATGAGTTGACCGACCGCCTGATTCGAGAGCAAAAGGCGTGAAGGCTACGAGTTCGATATAGGAACCGTCGCTGAAAATGATGAGTTTGTTTTCGGTTAGGCCATCGGAGTGAGCTCCTCCTGGTGAGATGGTAAAGTTATCGGTAAGAGAAGTGGGGAGAGAGGTGAGTGCCTCGTAAGGGAGGAGAATGAGGATGTGGTCTAGCGAGGGAGCCATTTTTAGGATTGAGTTGATTTGTTTGAGTTTGGAACGAGGTTGTGTTTTGGTTTGATATGGTTTATTCATCGTAAAGATAATTTTTTTACTCTGATGTCGCTTTATAGTGAAAAGAAGCGGGGTAATTGTATGAGTAGGTGTGACTAAAGTGACTCACGAGAGACCATCCCAATCACCAAAATGTATGGAGATAGCGACTAATTGAGGGGAACTCCGGCATATTCTTTTATACCATCATGAGCTATAGATCTGATTGGTTTTCTGGGTATATAGTTCCATCCGTAGTAGAGTTGGGAGCATACCCGGCTTACACCTGTGTAGATAGCCGTTCCGACTCAATCGGAAAAAGGGTTATTAACACCAAGTTTGAATTGAGTATCAAATATCGATCCTTTCAAATCTCCGGAACCCAAGACCATACTCTTAGGTAAAAGGAAGAAACCAGAACCGCAGTTTCTTGTGACACCACGTGATATAAGCACAACCATAAAACGTGATATGAAACTGCGTTACTACAATAAACAATTCTTTCCCATTGCTTTTGCGCGCCGAGAAACATTTCCCCAGAGGTTCTACTGCCATCTTCTTCTATTGCGGGCGATTGATGGATGACCTTTGGAACATATCTTAGCCAACCGCGCCCCTGGTCCCCCTCAAACTCTAGATTATGCCGTTAATGGAATCTGGCACAGCAGTGAGCTGCAAAACTTCGTTATGCGCACTGAGAGAAGGCCCTTATTGAGAGCAGGGGGTTATGAACTTGAGCTGCGTTCATGCCGAGCTCGTAACCTAAACGGTTGGACGTTAGGAAGGATCAAAAGCTACGCCGCTTTTCTTGATATCGTTCTAGGTATCAAATGACAGGCTTCTCAGTCCATAAAAGGCGCGTCCAATTTCCGTATCACTCCTTTATGGAAACACCTGTACTAATCAAGGTTTTCACAGCATTAGGCGCCGGAAAACCCGCAATCATGAGCGTACCCAGATTCTTTATTGCGCCTCTCAAACCCATGCATGCACTTTAGGCCTCGTACTTTAAAGTGCATTCATCGTGGAATTTTCTAGTAGCATTGACGCCTCCGGTGCTTTAACGTTGCCTCAAAGACCGGATAGTATCTCACAAAACCGGTAACCAATTCGGCAGATTCTCAGTCGATCCCAAATACAGCAAGGCTGAAATATATTTGAACCACGAGGGAGAACTGAGCCGCAAAGCATAAGTTATTCACAGAACTCAGTGACCTTATGAGCACGAGTAGAGCTAAACCCAGTTCTTGGGAAGATCACCCCCCACCCCCCAACAACAACCTCGAATTTGTTTATTTCTCTGTACTTCCGGTCTTTCACCCTCTCCTTGTTGACTTGGTGCTCTTTGGTCTTTCTCTCCTCACTCTCTACACCTCTGTGTTTCAATGTTCGTGTTGAGTTCAACCACTCCACCTCCTGCTTTGCCGCACTTCAATATGGAAGCACCAAACTTCAATTAGACAAATTGAGCTCAACAGAGCGCGAGCTAGAGCTCGTTGAGGAAATTAAAATCATGGCCAGTGTCTTTTTGTTCTAGATGCGAGAAAATGGTTGACGACCCATGATGTTTTCCTCGGTCGTAAGCCAAGAAGAGATTCTTGTGGCTTGGAGGATGCGTTCTGGGGTCTACACCACGAGGCTCAACCCAGCAAACCTTTCATTCTTGCAGGAATATACATCGGTACAGTGCGTTACTGCTATGTTTTCGTAAAAACCGCCACTGGATTGGATAGCATTATCACCCACCCCCCTGAATTTATCACTTTTTCAGTAACACTGGTAGGCTGATGTGGAGCCATATTGAAGCTTACTCCAAAGTAAGCTTTACAGAACAAATTATGGACGGCACCAATGCATTGCTAAGAAGTTTCCGAGTCTTGCTGAGGGTTGATTTGAAATCGTATAAAGGCGTGGAATTCCCTCTCAACAAGCAGCCTTTTTAGAGTCATCTCACAGGACAACAATTCAACAGCTCATCAGCTCCGATCATCTTGCAGCTATAGTCATTCTTTTGTACTTTGCATTTATACATTTAGCTTTACATCTTTTTCTAAACGTTGTCAATCGTTCATATTCAATTTTTCCCAGCACAGGATGTTCTCCAAACTCAGTATCGCCGCCCTCTTGGCCATCGCTTCATCCATCGCCGCCCTCCCCCAGCAAACCAGTGTTCCAGTTCCATACACTGGTCCTCTTATTGGAGAAGAACATGAACTCGAGTTTGCTTCATACCCACACAAACAAGGTGCTGTCGCCGTAGCAATCGCTAACGAAGACCTTGCCCCAACCCCGACTGCAGCACCTCAACGTCGGGCAGCTTCCCAGCTCGTCATTGAAGTGATAAATAATTTTGGAAAAGATGTGTATACAAGACACGCAAAAGTAATTTAACCCCCTTTCAATTTATTTGCTTCATTTCGACTCTCTTTTTGGATAAGTCTAACTCCAAACCCAGAACGCCAATAGTCCAGGGGCTCTTTCCGGTAACGTGGCAGATGGAGTTCTGCCAAATGGCGCCTCGGCGGCTTTCGCAGTTCCAACTGGCTGGGGTGGAAACATCGCCGTTGTCCAGAACGGCGATGGAAGAGCTATTGTTGGCGATGAGTCGTTGATTGAAGGTTCTTTTGTCGTCCAAGCCGGCCTCGGGTCTGGAGCGATCATTGATATTGATGTTTCTTACGTCGTGAGTGCTCACGAAGTCTCGCCATGATGTCTTAGATTTTCTAACTTTGCTATCTTAGACTGGATTCTCCGTCCCCATAGTTTGCTCTTGCGATGAGGTTGGACATGTCGTAACAGGATGCAACAAAAACCTCTGGGCTCTCAACTCCTGCCCTAACGATAACCGTGTTGGTTCTTGCAAGTATGTACTACCATGCCAAAGATCCTATTTCCTAAGTTTAGTACTAATTTTCACCCAAAAGGAATCCCCAACGAAATGCGGACACCGACAATGCTGTGCCGTCTGCATTCTTTGCTCCTTGCCAGCACCAAGCTTTCACTGTTCCTCGTGATCCAGGAGCAAACTCCAACAATATCTGCTGGAGTGGGGTTGTTAGATGTTGTATCGGAACTACCGGTTGTCCTGCCCACCCATAAGTAATTAATAATAAGATGGTAAGTCGAAAATTAGCTTGAACGTTGAAGCTTTTGGATAGAAGGGGGAACAGGATTGCAGAGAGGGAAAATTGAAGGCTTTCTAGATTTTGGATTTTGTAACAACATAACATATACTGTAGAAACATGGAGATCAGTTGCCTTTGTTCAAATATCAGCTTACTGTCGTGCTTTGATCATATCTACAGCCTGGACACTGAGGTATTAGCATCAATATCCATGACTTGCATGCTTAAAAGGAAGGGAAACAGGAAATGGAACGCGATATACACCTTCTCGGCAATCATATATGTACTCTGCTGAGTGTTTGCCCCTGGTAACATAGGCATAATACTGGCATCAATAACAAACAATCTCTCCGTCCCATGGACACTCAAATCCTCCGCTACCACACCCCCTAACTCCCTCGGTTTCTTACTCGCAGACGCAATGGGATGAAATTCCGAGGGTATATATTGAGTTCTAACCCATTCTCGTAATGCTTCGCCGTTCACATTAACCCCTGGTGCAATCTCAATTGGTTCGTAGGGTGCAAAGTATGGAGAAGCCATATATTTCCGCATGAACCTTATGTTCTCGACCATGAGGTCGAGATCCATGGGGTTAGAGAGAGCTCGGTAGTCAACTATGGGTTCAGAATGCGGTGAAGAGGAATTTATCAAGATGGTTCCGAGGGAGAGGACGTGCATGCTGGTTACGATGCCTCCGGGTGGTCCTTTTATGTCGAGCCAGACGACGTTGGCATTTCTAGAGCGCAGGAGCTTGGCGTGGAGTTTTTGGAAGGCTGCGTAGCCTGCTATTACAGTAGGGTGGGAGTTGGGTGGTAGGTATTTCTCGGGTGGTTGAGCTTCATACTGTGGGTGCTTGGTTAGTTTCGTGTGTCACGGAAAAGAAATGAGAGTTGCAGGGACGAAAAAGTTAACGTTCAAAAATCGAATTCTAATGACACGAGTATGGCTCGGAATATGCGGATTCAAGTCTTGAAAGCGAAAAATCGAAAAAGAAGTGGAGAATCAGACTCACTTTGGCAGCAATGCCCTCATAATCATCAGTCATAACAGGAAGTCCAACCCAAGCCCCAAGGTTTGGGCCATATACCGTTTTCGGATCCCCATTACCCATCACTGTCGGTATAGGGGGTGGTTTCTTGCCCCCTATTTCATAATTAGCCGAGAATTCAATTCCATATTTCCCCTTTCCCAGAGATCCGCAACAGAGATTAGTAGAGGCACGAACTCACATTTATAAGGAACATTCAACAAAGCATGGTCCTGGAAATTCTGTCCCACACCTGGTAAATCGACCACCACCTCAATTCCAGCTTCATCAAGTAATCTCCTGTCCCCAATCCCACTCAACTGTAAGACCTGTGGTGTATGAATTGCTCCAGCACTTAGAATGACTTCTTTCTTTGCAAGGACTCTCTTCGTATCCCCTCCATCTCGGGATGTAAATTCCACGCCTATAGCAACCTTCCCTTCAAACAGGATTTTGTTGACTTTATGACGAGTGATGACTTCATAATTTGGACGTGTAATGTTATCATAGTGCCCCGTTCTTGCATAAGAACGCCAGAAAATAGTAGGATCCATGGAGGTTGGGAACCAGAAGAGTCCATTGTCTCCGTTTGCGCCGTCGAGGGGAGTTTTGACTCCGGGCATTTGGGTCATGGCTTCGTACATAGGGACTGAAATTGTTTAGCGAGCAGGAAGTTCTTGAGAAGTGGAGGTAGGAAGGATGGGTTCACTTACTCATTGCGGGGTTTTGGTAGGTTGGAAAAGTCGCTTGGATATGTGTATCTGCTTCTTCGTTCCAACTGTCAGGATCCCAAGTGATGTTGAATTGTCTTGCGAGTTGTTCGTTGGGAGGATTGAAATGAACGGCCTAAGTTCGTCAACTTTTGCCTTTGTACAACCACAATTGTCTTCTTCAGGCAAAGAAAAGCCAAATACGCACCTTTCGGAAATATGGAACTACTCCCTCCCATCCCCACGTTGATTCTGAACCTCCCAGTTCCTTCCATCCATCGTACTCACTTCTAGTTCCCCTTACCAGAATCATCCCATTAATAGCCGAGCTACCTCCAACACAGCATCCTATCCAAACCGGTTGCGTGCGGTTGTTCATATCAACCTGAGGAACAGAAGTGATGTTATATCGAATACCAGGATCGTTGAAGTCACGACCATTTCCGGCGCGCGCTACCTCATCTGAAACTATGAAATGTGTCAATTGCAAACCCGGTTAGTCAAAGCCCCTGGGACTTGCCTAAGTATCCGTATTCTATTACCAGGACAGTATCTAGCTCGAAGTTAGATTGCTATACACGCATACGGTTTGAAATGGCTTACATTTTCCATCAGCAGTCAAACGATCCGCGACCGTACATCCTGCAGTTCCACCACCAATGATAACATAATCATACTTTTCCCTCAGTGCTTCTGCTCGGTCAAGAATATTCGCATATTTCAGTGTTCTTGGTAACGCAACGACAGAATTTAGAACAGTAGCAAGTAATGATACAACCGAAAGGCAAGGATGGAAGTACATTGTGAAGAGGTTTAAGGCTTCATAATTGTGTTACTCGAAGAAAAGGAGAGAGGAGAAGAGAACCAAAGAGGAGACCTCAAAATATTTAAACATTTAAGCTTAAATAAACACTGCACTCCCCTACTCCATCATACCTCTCGCGGAGATTATAAACCAATGACAAACATCAGAATACGAGAAGCAAACCTGTATCAGCTCACAAATTCAGGCCACCAAGACCAAGCTACCCATAGTTCGGGAAGGTATACATCTCCTCTCCCATATGTATATCACAATCCACCTGCAGTCTGTACTTCGCACTCTGCAGCCATGCCCAGTCTTCACAACAGCTCTCCAATCACTGGTCTTACCAAAACTACAACCCTATCGGAAATCTACCCCAACATCCCAGCCCGCGGGGCAACATCTTCCATTCAAAACGCGGGGAACCATACCATGGTAAGAATTTGACAAAAGGTCTCGCTGTCGTACGACCAAGAAAGATCTATTAACCATGCAGGATATAGAAAAATGCAGTGCAGCCTGTGGTGATAAATGGTAATCAGGCAGGCAAGCGGAGTATTCAGCCAATCGAGGTTTGGATTTAGGCTGCGAAAGATCGGAGATCGTCATGCTCTAACCCTAATATACCACAATTAATAACCTTGCAAGATATGAATTCCAAATTCCAGATTATATTGGAACTTGGGGGATGAGGGAAGGTCGTAAAAATGACGTGCGACGAAATCTACGAGAAGGTATTTGATGCCCGAAGCGGGAGCCCCAGGGCCTGTCACGTGGTGTGACTGTGCACCAGTTTGTGTCCTTTCGGCCAAAGGATCGAAGTCGCTCCTTCCTATCAATAAGAACATCTGAGATTGGAGTAGACGCTGCCCGAAGAGTACCTACTGGGCTGCAAGATTTCAAGCTGATGTCATTTGGATGTTTACCTACCTCAAAAGATTCTCTGAATAGGATATTTCTCGACTTCTGTCCACGTTCTTTCCAGGGTCAGAAGTAACAATTTATGTCTCCGATCCTTGACGACGATCCTGTGATGTTAGCTGGGAGCTCAGTGGTCATATTTCCCTTCTCGCTGGCGTGATGGAAGAGGATCATGGATTGGGTGTCAAATTCTGGCGTATTTCTGCACTTGCCGTTCATGAAAGGGAGAGGGCGTTCAAGCGAGCCCTAATCGCTCTTGCCAGAAGTGATAAAAGCCTCGGGTCAAGTGATCCCATTCTCCCTAAGGAGCAAAACCAATCGCTCCTGCCACGGCTGAGAAACCGAGTTATCTAGGTACTCTGTTCAAACCTTGGTGGAGTTGTTTTCCAGGGGAAAGAGCGAGCGTTTCCTCGTCAGCCGTTGCCTCTCGTTCCTTCCTCGTTGGAATTGACTTTCGATGCTCGATACCTTAAGTTGCGAGGAAGTTTGCTGAGCTGGGCTTGCCGTTCATGAACTCTGGAAGTCATCGCTCTTGCCAGAAAAATCAAGCCATCGCCATGGTCAAATGACCGTCGAATTGGTTCCTCTTCGTCGTGCCTACCGTTCGCCAAAATAATCCTAGATGCTCAACTTCAATCGCTCTTGCAGTACCAAAGAAGTCTGGGCCAAGTGACAAACTCTCGACATCAAGAAAAGCTTCTTCGTCAACTCACTTCAAATGCATCCACCCGAACTTTGCATACACTTCCTCATCACAATTATATGCAGCCATGATCCGACTCCCACCAACACTAATTGTCCTCGGACAAAGTGACCTTCGAGACTTTGACAAACGCTCACGCCAAAGAACAGTAGAAGCCTACTTCGACAGATTGTCTATCAGTTCTCCCAACACACCAACCCCCGAAACAGCCCACGAGTTAAAAGGTGTGACGATCAGACGACAACTATCGCCTCGAAAAAAGCATACCATGGCTTCTAGTCCCGAGAAGACTAAAGCACCAAAGTCCCCCGAGTCGTTTGTGAACCTGGAATCTCCGCCTCCATCCCCGAAGAAGAAAGAGAAATCAAGTTCGGATGAACATGGATTTGTGTCGGTTGAGAGGCATGTTTCTCCTGAAAACGAAGACTCCCCATCAACACCACGGTCGCCAGTCAAAGAAGATGATTTCCACTATGGGGGATTTGTTGAAAGCCCTGGGAATAACACCTCATCACACAGGTCTTCGCCATTTGGTAAGCGCTTCGAGGATGGAAGTTTGGATATCTGCTAATGAGTATAGCTCCGGACCCAGATGATGCCTCAACACCCCAGCCGACAGAACGACATCTGAGTCGACTTCGAGTCCCGTTACCGAGATCGCCTCTTTACCTTTCCCAGAATATGTCTGCCTCACCTGAGCGTCGCCCAACATGTGCACTTACGCCTCGGGTAATGTCCCGAGTTGCTACTCTTGGTACACCTGGAATTCTCTTCTCAGAACCTGCACGAAGACCTGCCAGACGTGGTGGACGTAGTCCTCGAACCTTACGCCATCAGACAAATAGCTTTTCTTTTGATGAATCAGAGAGATCAAGTTTTGCGTATGAACAAGAGAGGACAACATCGGGATCTACTGACGGGAGTACGTCAAGACTATCTGATGGAGTGTCTCTACGCGAAGACTCGCGCGGAAGTTCGTTAAGTACCTCTCTCACAGCGCCGAATAGAACCGGAAATGCTACCACACAGGAAGCCAATTTCCGCCCGCTGCCCCAGCATAGTAGCCACAACGAATTTATTTTCTCTTCTCCTGCCTTAATCCAAAGCGAGGAGGAGGAGGAAGACGAAGAGGACGAGGAGAGTGACGATGGAGATGACGACGAGGAGCATTCATCCTCTATTCTTACTTTACCCCCTCCATTCTCATCTTCTCCACGTAATGCGTCGAACACTGGAACTCTCCCTGGAACAGTCTTTAATTCCCAACACCCTCGAACGAGTCCACTCAGGGCCGATTCTTCAACATTTGTTAACAGCCATAGCGAAGAGAGATCGTCAAGCCCAAGTCCGAGTCTAATGACCAGCAGAGAAGTATCCTCAACCCACCACCACGTAGGCTACCTACTAACATTGAAAGAGTCGTCGCTGACGGATCTCAGTCTAGTCGTAATCTCACGCCAACAGGCTTTATATCACGCATTGTAGCGACTGTTAGATCTCACTCCCCCTTGAATCGAAGGACTTCAACGGCAAGGCACTCTCAATCTTCGCCATCTTCCGCTTCGCCAACTCCACGAAGAGAGCGTCCCGCTGGATCCTCTCCTAGGGGTAGTCAGTCACAGACACCTCGCGATTATCGAGTATACAATGATGATCTATCACCTGCTACTCAACCTCAGACTCCAGATCATCTGCCAGAAGCCAGACATCGATCACGATTTCACCCAGCATGGACGGCACCAGTAGGTGGAAGATTGAGGTCAACATCCCGACTTATCAGCAACAATGATGGAATCGATGAACCTGTTGAGCGACCACCTGTGACTCCGTCGCGAAGGAGACGAGTGCCGGGTCGCTCCCCATCTCCAACCGGTCTGACGAGTAGCGGATTCCTGGGACTCTATGGAGGTAGAGAGAATGGTGATGATGAACAAAGCTGGGTTGATGGTGTTCGTTTTGATAATGCTGAGGTGAGACTTTGGGGGTCGAGGGATGAGCGGAATAACGAGAGGGATCTCAATAATACGCCTGAGCGAGAGGATTGGAGGGCGAGTCTTCGATGAGAGATAGTAATTATCGGATGGGGAGTTTATACTGATATTGGTGGTGTATTGTTTTTTTTAGGTAGATATGGGGAGAGGGGTTTGAATTACCTAGAATGAGGTGTTCAGATATATTTCTAAGCACAGGAGAACTCGTTTTTATTCCATCATGGAGAGTTATTAAAAAGGATAGAAGATTAGAACCATCGAAATGCGCATACAGTTACATGCACCACAGGCATACGGCTTCCTACCAAGGGCATTCCTAACGAGTGTGTGACGGATCCCTTCGTGCGCTGGCCAACACTGGTTTTCTTGGTCATGTCGTGTCGAGTTGTGTTGCCTCTTCTGTGGTCATTTTCTTCATCTCGTGGTGTTGTATTGCATAAAGTAGGAATGGTAACGAATTAATTATGTTGGATTGAAAGAGATCTTCCTTGATTTATTCCCGGTAGTTAGTTACAGGTCCTAAATACAGGCCTAGGCCCAACCGAACTTGAATAGCGGGCTGTTGCGCCCGGGGCAAAGTCTCCGCCCCTTAGTTCTTTAGTGACATCACTGCTGGGTCATCGGCTTTCTGATTGCCATGCTGGTACGACGAAAACAACAATTCTTCTGAGTCGGTGCCACTTACTATTCTTCTAACGACGAACTAGATTTATTCTCCTCCTAAAAGGCCTCAACTGCGATGCACCTCAACTCTTCCTAATATCGAGTACAATATCCCCAACGCCACGATGGTCGCCGATTCTATGGCGAGACGCGGTAGCGACCCAATAATCCCAAAGGTCAAACCCAGTGCCAGCGACCCTCTTCCTCTATTGACCCCCAACGAGGAGAACAAAATACCCGCCGAAGATCCAAGACCTGCTGTATCGCGAGGCTGGCAAACCGAACGACCCAAACCAGCATATCGAGATTCCGTCTTACCATCTGTTCTTGCTCGACATGCAACGGCAACGAACGTCCCTGCGTTGAACGCCGCCCTTTGGGAAAACCCCAGCGACTCCTCCTCCTCCTCGAGCTCTTCGTCCGACGAAGATGAAGTAGTGGTACCAAAGAAACACGCAAAGAGTAAACAACATGGTCGCGATAAGAGAAAAAGCTCTGGCAGTGGTAATTTTCATAAGTTCAATGTTGGGAATGATGATTTCAAGACGAAGGGGAAGGTCTCGAGGAGGGATGGGAGATTGAATATAAGTGTCAACGAAACGCATGACCATGGCTATCTGGCAAAGGCATTGGGTGCTACATTTCTCAAGAATGTGAATGGTGGTAATAAACAGGAGAAGCCTGATATTTCCCACACGTCGTCGTCGACTACGATTACTTCCGATTTACCGCGACCGAAACTCAATATTGTGATAATGGTCATTGGGAGTCGCGGCGATATACAACCATTTTTGAAGCTGGGAAAGAATTTACAAGAATATGGACACAGAGTCAGAATTGCTACTCATCCTGCATTTAAAGATTTCGTGGAAAGTGATATTGGTCTCGAATTTTTCTCTGTTGGTGGCGATCCTGCTGAACTCATGGCTTTCATGGTCAAGAATCCCGGAATGATACCTACTATGGAAACTCTCAAGAAGGGAGAGGTTGGCAGACGACGGGAACAGATGGCAGAAATGTTTGAGGGTTTCTGGCGCGCTTGCATCAATGCTACAGATGATGAGAAGGATACGCATAATTTGAAAATGATGGGGGCTAAAGCGCCTTTTGTGGCAGATGCTATTATCGCCAACCCTCCATCTTTTGCTCATGTACATTGTGCTGAACGACTTGGAATCCCATTGCACCTTATGTTTACATTTCCGTATACACCAACGCAATCCTTTCCGCATCCTCTGGCCAATATTAAAAAGACGAATGTCGATCCTGGATACGCAAATTTCATGTCATATCCTTTGGTAGAAATGATGACTTGGCAAGGGTAAGTTCTCGCATATACTCCTATGTATATTTATATACTAACTCCAATAGTCTCGGTGATCTTATCAACTCCTTTCGCGTAAAGACATTGGGCCTCGAACCAGTTAGTACGCTCTGGGCTCCGGGCCAATTATACCGAATGAAAGTTCCATACACATATCTCTGGTCTCCAGGCCTCATCCCGAAACCAGCAGATTGGGGACCAGAAATCGATATCGCTGGCTTCGTCTTTCTGGATCTTGCTTCGGCATTCAAGCCTCCGGAAGACTTGGTCAAATTTTTGGATGCCGGGGAGCCTCCTGTTTACATTGGTTTCGGATCAATCGTTGTTGACGACCCAGATAAGTTCACCGCGATGATATTCGAGGCAGTCGAGAAAGCAGGAGTACGAGCGCTTGTGTCAAAGGGATGGGGAGGACTTGGGGACGACGATAATACACCCGATAATGTTTACATGCTCGAAAATACACCCCATGACTGGCTTTTTCCAAGAGTTAGCGCGGTGGTGCATCATGGTGGTGCAGGAACTACTGCTATAGGATTGAAGTGCGGCAAACCAACCATGGTAGTTCCGTTCTTCGGAGATCAACAGTTTTGGGGATCTATGATTGCGAAGGCGGGCGCTGGGCCTGAACCAGTTCCTTACAAGCACTTGTCGGCAGATAAACTAGCGGAGGGTATCAAATACTGTTTAACTGACGAGGCGGAGGCGGAGGCGGAGAAGATCGCGCAGAAAATTGAGGCGGAGGGTGATGGTGCCAAGAATGCGGTCACTTCTTTCCATCGAAGTCTGGTTCTGCGAGGCGAACATTCTATGCGATGTTCCATCTTGGAAGATAGAGTGGCGGTGTGGACACTCAAGAACACGAATCTGAGACTTAGTGCTCTTGCTGCTGAGCTCCTGGTCGAACGCAAGAAGATACATTGGAAACAACTGCGACTAATTCGTCATAATGAGTGGAATGATTTTGAAGGTCCCGGAGAGCCATTGACTGGAGGTGCAACTGCAATTATGGGAACTGTCACAGGAATGGCCAGTGGGATTGGCAGTGTGCCATTTCGATTAGCCAGAACTGCGAAGAAGCGAGCGATGCACGACGAGAGGAAAAGAAAGAAGTCTGAGGCAGAAGCGAAACGAAGTGGGAATGGGCGAGATACAATTGCAAACGGCAAGAATGAAGGCGGAAAAGCAGTCAATGGCCATCAGACTGAAGGCATTGCAGAAAAATCCTTCGATCCAAAATCCACAGATGGTGCAGCGGACAAAGACGGCACGAAGAAACCTGAGCGTGGCAGACAGAATACAAGTGAGGGAACGACGATCCATCATTCTAGTATGAGCAAACACACTTCCACAGGAGAACCATTATCACTCCAACAGCAAGCGAAGGACGAGGCTGCCCGTGATGAGCGTATTGAACACGAACATGGCTTTGAATACAACATTCCCGAAGACAGACAATCCGCCATGTCAGCCGATCCAAACGATACAATTGCCGAAGACATGACGAAAGATGTTGGTAAAGGTCTTGGTGAGACTGCTGAGGCAATGGCTCGTATGCCTATGGATTTATCTCTTGCTGTGGCTCAGGGATTCCACAATGCTCCGCGACTGTATGGAGACACCACTGTGAGACGGTAAGTCATTTTCCCTTCAAACCACCAAATTCACGAACTAACTTTACATTGTGCAGACCAACTCGAATCACAGGTATGAAATCAGGTCTCAAAGCGGCAGGCGAGGAATTCTGCTACGGGATCTACGACGGCGTCACGGGCGTAGTCGTGCAACCATATCGCGGAGCCCGCGACAACGGAGCCGTGGGATTCGTCAAAGGTGTAGGCATGGGACTTACGGGCTTCGTGCTTAAAGATTTGGCGGCTATCTTCGGACCCTTTGCATACACCCTCAAGGGCGCACATAAAGAACTTCTCAAAGGCAAACAGCCTACGCATTTCATCCGCAAAGCCCAGATCGTGCAGGGGCAACGCGATATCCAGGCCCTCAATCCCGAAGAAAGCAAGGAAGCTATCGAGAAAGTCTCTCATGGCTGGAATGTCGTGAAGGACGTGTGGGAGTATATGGATAAAGAACGAGAGAAGGGAGGCTTACTAGGAAGAGTAAAAACGAGAAAGGAAAGGAAGCTGTGGAGGGAGAATGGAGGCTTTGAGAATGTCGAGATGGCGGAGAAGGTTCTAGAGGCAAGGAGTAACGGAGAGGGACTGGATGGTGTATTCAAGGAAAAGAGGAGGCAAGGTGAGTTGGCGGGCAAGGAGAAGAAGAACGTTCAGAAGGATCTGAGACGTGGGGTTGTGGAGGATGGGGCGGTGGTTGATAAGGGCCAAGTTGTTCAGAAGTATGATAGCGGGGCCCCCGTGGAGGTTAGGTGATGAGTACAAGAGAATCTTGTGTGTGGGATTAGTTAGAGGGTTTTCTCTTTTTTCTCTCATTTCAGCGATGGAGTTCAGGGATGGAGCTGAGGCTCGAAGATGGACTTGTTTATAATACACAGCGAGAAAGGGTCCGTCCATGTAGAGATAGGTGATCGATGGCTTAATTCTTAATTTTACACACGATACCCCGAGGCCCTTTTTTCATTTGAGTTGCGTGTGATGGATTTATTGGCCAGAAAAGGTTCGCTATGCGTAGGAAACCTAGGAAAGTCGTGCTACTCCTGGGTTGCCCGGTAATAGAGGAACTTGGTGGCATTTCTGGGTAACCCGAAACTAGCATCGGTTGTAATTTATAGGTTACCTGGGGATAGATTGGTTGTGGTGCATTTCGTTAGAAATTTCAAGGCCTTGCTATTTGTAGGTCACCTACTGGTAGTCGCGATCACGACGAGTGCAATTGGTAGATTACCTACAAATTACTAATATATGTTTTGACGTTTGAAGTTGTCAGGTAATGGTTCTGCTATTACTGGACTACCTAGGAATAGTTAAAAAGCGATTTACTCTGCTCCTGGGTTACCTGGGTTACCTGGGGCTCGAAGGACTTCTGTGGTATTTACTAGTACAGGTTAACTGGAGATAGGAGGTGGCGCGATTGGTAGGTGGCTTACTATTAGCTATGAACATTGTTAGTGCAATTAGTAGGTCACCTACAAAACCGTTTCTCTCGCGATGGAAGGTGAAGAGAAGGAGGTATTGCTCCTTGTGCACTGCCTGAAAATAGATAGAAAGCGATTTGGTACTGTTCCTTTCATGGTACCTTATACATTTTCCTACGCACATTTCCCACGTACAACACCTTGCACACCGCGCACATTACTTTTCTATACTCCTTGTAATTAAACTGTACCCCAAAAGCATCGGACGGCAGATGCTAGGTGTGCACACCAACCGCGATTCGCTTTCGATGACAAGAAAGTGTATATATG
>LLCD01000538.1:0-17464 GCA_001414355.1 Hymenoscyphus salicellus
AAACCATACCTACTACGATTCTTTCGAGCCCTGCAACGGTGTTGGAAGAAAAAGGAAGGGTATGCTAGTAGCTTCAGCTCACCGGAAACATGCAGCAAAACAAAGTCCAACAATTTCTAAACATTGGACAAAGGATTATAGTGCGCAGGTTCTTATTATTATTGCATGACTATCTATAGCCCAGGTCCGCAGAGTGGAAAAAACGCAATTGTCATAGATGACAGGGAAAAAAGTGTGGTATCAGTAGAAAAAACGCAAACTCCGCTCCCCTCGCTCAAGATGATGTATCTTTCCATCCATCCAGGTAAAGAGAAAAAACAAAGAAGTGTGCTGATCTCGCCAGGTTTCTCTATGCGAAAGTCTATGCCTTGGGCTCCTCCTTTGCGGCCTTCTTCTTGAACAACTTGTTCTTCAACTTGTCTGCGAGTCCCTCGGGATGCTTGGTGCCCTCAGGTCCTGCGAGATGAACATTTCCTCCACCACCTCGTCCGACGTGAAAGTTCTCGTTCTCCATGCTTGGGCGAAGAGCGACTTCGGGGATGGCGACTTCGTCTTTTCGTACAGTGGCTTTGGTGTTGGGGGATCCGATGTTGGCTACTCCGCCTCGGCCAGTGCTGAAAGCTCCATCGCCGTGGTCTCCAGCTGCTCCTTCGCGAACGATTTCTCCATCACCATATCTGAAAAGTGTTAGTCTCCCACTATATATACGTCCCAAGGGAATATCGCGGCACAGAACATACGTTGTGTTGTCTGCGCCAATGTTGCCGGCTCCTATTGTTGGTTAGCAACGCCGGGCGCACACTACAAGGTGGGAAACACTTACCACCACGGCCATGGCTGACTTCTGTGCTTCCTCTTGCGCTCATGTTTTCTGATTTCTCGGTATGTTGGGGTGTTGTTGTCTTTGCTGGGGGTTTGTCTTTGAAGACCTGGTACTTAAGTCAGACCTAATGTTGATGTGATGGCTGGAAAGCTCGCAGGATAGAATGACATGAGGAAAGAACGGGGTAATAGCGAGATATCCACCCGCGGCAAGCCAAGCTGTCTTCGCTCCCTCAGGTCACGGAGTTGACCGTCATCGGCTAATAAAAGACGGGAAAGGTGGAAGGCTCAATGTCCTCAATGGAGTCATGGCCGAATTGAAGCTCTTTGATTGGAAAAACATGCTGCTACACAAGACCTCACCTTGTCCATGGCATCAAAGCTGGGGAAGTTCATTTATTGGGGGCCGTGACGACTGGATATGTGTCACTGTCTAGCTTGAAAAAGCAAAGGTCAAACACCTGATATCTGAAGAGAGACGGCAGAAAGCTACCTCGCCTCGCACGTGAAGCTTCAGGGCTGGCCTTGGCACATCGCGAGATTTCCCCTCCTCAACCCTCGATAATGCAATGAGCAAGAAACACTTCAATGACGCAATTCCCAATATAGCCTTCCGCTGCTTGCGCATCACCACTCAGGTACGAGCAAGTGACGTTTCCGCAGTCGGCGATCACCTCTCGCCATTCTCATCTTCTGATTCGTCAAATCAATAATAGAAGCATGTCATTGCACGAGATAAGCAGACCAATCCATACGCATACAACGTATTTTATTTCCTTATCTTTGACCCCCCTTTTCGCCTATCACTATAACCCCTCCTATTCGTGCAACATTACCCCAGCTATTCCCCATTTAGTCGCTTTTGTACATTTATAGTTTTATACATTGCTCGATGCTACATTAGCTCTGCTTATTATGAAAATTTCATCCTCGAGTTTAGGCGGCTTGATGCTTTGCGCTTTTGTTGCAGTTCGCAGTTGGTTTTTGTGCCGTAATGGCTTGAGTAATTGCAATCCTGATAGGGAGAGATAGGGCTGTGTGGCGTCGGGGGGTGGAAGGGCACCTGCTTATCTACCTTCGATGCAGTTGCTTATATACTTGAATGAAATGCACTAGTTGACAGAAAAGATTTTGGTACTTTGTTTATATCATATATATTCTGGAATTCATGTTTTGTCAATGGTTCTGGAGAAGCGGCAATCAACAATCGAAGTTGCGAGCAGGAATTGTACCTTCGGGTTTGATTTGATTTATTTGATTTCAGGTTTTCGACCTGAATTCCAATTGACAGATTACAATCAAGTAAGACGAGGACTCAGCGAGCCGGAGCGACGAAAACATCACTTTGAACGAGGTCACCTATCGCAACGAGGTCGATGACACTGTCTAAATCCACTTTCAGAGCAATTGAGGCTCAAAGAGTACCCACTTTCATTTTCCTCCCTTGGATGGGATAGTAACAGTGTAATATAGACAATTGTAGTTTTACAGGTGAGATCAAAATTGCAATCATATAGTATCACTTATTTTATGACTATTCCAGAAATTACATTGTTTCAAAAGTTTAAAGAGGCTAAACGACTTTACAGGTCATAAAGGGAATTTCACTTTTAATAAGATTCAGAGAATATTACAGACCCATTTTCAAGGTGAAGAATGGGAATGTGTCAAGGAAGAAGTGGTAATGACGAAGTGGCAATAATGAAGTGTAAGAGAAAAGTGGCAGTGAAGAAGTGACAAGAGGGTAGTGACAAGAGGGGAGTGTCAAGGGAAAAACCATAATAGATATCAACTTATTTGGACAAGACTAGTTGAATAAACTAGCTAAGAAAATCACACAAATCATAACTCATTTCTATATTGCCGTATAATCATCCCCAGATTGAAATTGTTCCAAATGGTTCGAAAATTAAGAACCTTCGGATGAAGTTACCCTATAACAAGAATCGTATTTTTCACATCTCAAGCAACGAGACAATTCTTAGAGCGAGTGAGGTATGGATCAAACTAATTAAAGAGTCAACGTGGATGAAGCTGAACAGCACTTGACGAAGGTCAGACCTGAAGCTAGTACATTGGGTCCTCCGTGTGTCATAAAACAAGTGACCTGAGTAAGTGAGAGAAGCATAGACATTCTAAAAAAATAAAAAAATATTTTATTAACAAGAAGGAATGAGCACGGGTATAATTAAATAAAACAAATAAGCAAATTGACAAATAAATAGCAGATACAGGCTCACTTTCATGTTTCCAACGTTATCTTCTCTCTACTCTGCCATTCCTCGAATCAATGTGTCGCCGCCTCAACTCTCTACCCTCCACGCTCACAGTCAGCAACTAGATATGTGAATCTCCCTCCCTCTCTACTTCTCCACAGGTGGAGCAGCACCACCAGTAGTAGGCAACCCAACAAAAACCTTGAAAGAATCCTACAAACCCATTAGCACACTCCCTTCCCATGAATCTCCTCTCCAAAAAATATAAAAAGGATAGAAACTCACATAAATCATCCACTGCAATCCAGTAAGCGTCCCAATCATGAAAATTCTAACCGGCAATCCATTCCAAAGCCCGGAGAATCCAATATCCTTGTAAATCCGACCAAGCGCCGCACCAAAAGCCTCTCCAGCCTGACGATTAGCATTCAATTTCGAGACCATGACATCAGCAGGGTGAGAGACGATAGCGCAGAGGATACCAGCTAGGTAACCACCGGTGAAGGATACTCCTGTTTGAGCGGCTTTGGAGTATTCTGATTTTTGGCCGGGGAGACGCGCGTAGATCATTTCGACGATCGTTTCGAAGGAGGCGAATTTCATCATTGTGTAGGGGATTTGTCGACCCCTGGGTGGGGGGCGTTAGTATGGATTTTGGGAAACTCTCAAGTGGAGAGCAGATGCGGGTTACTTACCAGAGAGGATACAATCCCTTGTACAAGCCTGCAAAACCTTCCCTTGCGGTGATTTGACTGATTCCATCGATGGTACCCTTGGCGAATGGTGGCATAGTAGTCTGCATGCGAACCTTCACAGCCTCAAATGGACACAATCTAAAACGTATTAATACAACAACCATTTAACCATCAACTCAATTAGTCAGGGGCAATACTCACGCAATATCCGCAATAAACTCAGCAGAAGCAGAAGCAACCAAATAAATGGAAGTCTTATACTTGTGCGCATTCTCCACACCCACAACATCCGAGTAGAATTTCTTGAAGTACTCATATCCTCCATACTTGAAAGCTCCCTGAGCTGAGTATCCGAAGAATGTTGGACTCCAGCCTGTGTAGATTCCTCTGAAGCCTTCTGCGCGTCCGATTTTTGACCAGGCTTGAAAGTTTCCAGTGTATAGTTTCGAATCGACTTGGCGACGACATTTTACGAGATCGAGGGGTGTGACGAAGGTGTGGGTAAGACCCTAGGAGGATATTAGATTACATCATGAGAGGGGTTTGAGAGTATTGAAGATGGTTAGTGGAGTCCCAAGGCATTGTTTGGAGAGGAAGAGAAACACTGCGCAGAGAAGATTGGGATCAGAAATCCAACCTCTCAATTGTCCAAACGTCATTTGAACAATTCGATTCACCCGACCATTTTGGCACAACATCTTCTCAACAAGCAACCAACCAACAGAAAATCAAGTAATAAACACTTACACAAGCCAAAAGTCCACCAAAAGTACAAGCAGCATAATATTTAGCAGAATACAACTCAATGTGTCCAGCCTTAGCTTTAGCTTTCTCGCTTGCCGACTCAAACTCCTTGGTAGCTTCCGCGCTTAACTTGTTCGCCTTGTTCTTCGCATCTTCAACGACAGACCAAGTTGTATAAAGCTCTGTGCGAGCATCCAAGGAGCTTCGTTTGGGTTGGGCAACCTTCTGGGGTTGAGGCTTCGAGATTGAAGCGCGACCAAAGGGAATGGCGGGGTGGAATACACCATAAAGTGTATCTTGGGAAGGGAAGAGGAGCCCCATTTTGGCGAGTTCTAATTGTGACAACTGTCAGTTCGCGAAGCTGAAGAGGTGACAGAACAAAAATCCAGAAGAATTGGATGAATTGTCTTGGGAGGGATTGGTAGTTGACAATAACAAAAGAGGGGAATGCTCACGTTGGTCCTTATCGCCGAGTTGATAGCTAGCTCTTGTGGAATGAGAGGTACAGCACGAGACTTAAGGAAAAAAGCAATTGGGAAAAGAGAATTGAACGACTACGCTCTGTGTGCACAGCACTCTTTGGAATGATTAAACTTGAAGAAGATCGAAGGGATCAGATGTCGGAGGGAGTCGGAATGGACGGATATATGAAGCTTACATCCGGATTAATACGATGGAGCCATTCACGTACAATTACGAGGGGGTGCTTGAGCTAAGATCCCTATTGGGCCCGTGTCATCACTATTTCCTCTTGCAAGTAACCCTCAAGGTACTTTGCTCTTGCAGTTAGTAGTCGGGATGAAGCTGTTTACTTTTTTATCATGGAATAATTCCATTGGGTCTTGCTTAGAAAATCGAGAGATTGAAATGAACATTACACTTCTTACCTAACCAATTGAGAATACATGTACGGGTAGAGATGTTCTGAAGTACATTGTACCCGGGGAAGAATAGTCGCTCCTTCCTACATCTGCCCCACGGAAACGACCGGGAAGGCAGAGAAAACATGGAGGGCAATTCACAATAGTGCTGACCTCCTCGGGACCCTTGCACGACCCAATCTTTTCTCGAAAACAAACAGCGGGGTAATATTCGTTTGTCCCCATCCCACTGGATAAAAGTCCGTACTTTGAATACACAATTTTGACCCTCTCAAGATAATCGGGGAGAGAAATACCAGTAAACACGAGTGTAGATATATGTTTATTCATGCCTCATAACCTTCATGCCCACCATCATCTCCATGCTGTCCCCAACCTTCACACTCCCCATATCCTAAGCAGGCCTCCTCCTAGCAAACTCCTCCAAATCAGTCCTCGTAGCAACCCCCAAAACAAACCTCCTCCTCTCATCAGTAACAACAGCAAACTCCTGCTTTCCCCCCTGTCCCTCATCACCCTCCCCATTAAAAAACCTCTCCAAATCCTCAAGCGGTGTATCCATAGTAATAACCTTATAAACTCTTCCCTTCCTCCTAAACTTCGTCATCGCCTTCGACACCTCATCACTCTCCTTCACCGTGCCCGATTTCAACAGCGATTGTAGATGAGGGATGGAGAGGTATCCAAGGAGGGCTCGGGTGTCCACTGAGACGACTGTGAGGTGTGTGTAATCTCGTTCGAAGGCCGAGAGGAGCGCGTGGGAGATGGGGTCTGAGGGATTGCAGGATAGAGCGGAGGGAGGATCTAGGTCTTCTACCGTTGCCTGTGTGCTAGTATGTTAGTATGCGCTCAATCGTAGGGGCTTGAAGAGGTTCGGCGTGTGGAGGGGCATTGGAATACATACGCCCCTATAGCGACTCGAGAGTGTTGAGGTTGGGGCTGCAATTTCTGCCATTTTGCCAGCGACGTCTTTGGCGCCGAGAGGAATGGAATTTGAAATTGTTGTTGTCATGCTCTTGACGTTGATTGTATTTTTAGGGTCGGGGTTTTTTCAAGGTGGAGTTGTTTGTGAACCTTATCCCAGCCTTTTGGAGGGGTATAAAAGTTTGAGCCTCATGCCGTCCGATCATTTGTGGGGAAGGTGGAACCAGATTCACTCATGAAATAATAGCTTCAAAAATCCCAGTAAATTAATACAATAGGACGGTGATGGAAAATAGAAGAAAAACTGTACACTTTCTGGTACGGTCCTCGCCTCAGCGATCTATTCCTTAGATCACAAGAATCAAACTCATTATGACTTCTAACAAACCAGAAAAAAAATCTGATCTCAAATTTGAACTGATCCCTATGGGCCAAATTGGTTTCCAAATGTCGCAAGCAATAAAAGACCACCGATTGATGCGTCAAAAAATGGATGGTAATGCATTTGTCAACCTATTCTCATTCCCCCGCCCCATCTACAATAACCAAATCCCCCACCCGAACAGTAGGACAGTGACTCTCCCTCGTCCCACTCCCGTCAGGAACATGACACATATGACTCCCAAAAAAGACCTTCGAATCAAACCTCCTCGTCTTCGCCAGAGTAACAAAAGGTTCCTCACCCTTCTCCGCGGTACCCTGATTAATACAAATCATATGGCATCTCCTACAAGATCCTAGCATTTGAAAATCTTGTTGTCCAATTCTGATCCCCTTCCAGTGATCTTCATCATATGGTTTCTCTGTTTCAGGAGAGGTGGAAGCAATAACGATATTTGCTCGGAAAACTGCTGCGGAGGTGGGCTTGCCGCCTCTTTTGGTGATGGCGTTGTTCAAGGCGTTGAGACTTGATCTGTTTATTGAGAGGATTGGGCTTTCGTTTGAGAGGAGAATTGGTCTAGGTACCGCTTCGCAGTCAGAGTCTGGGGGTGTGAGAGGTGATGGATATGCTCCAGGTATTGATTCTTTCTTTGGAGAGATATTTGTTTGGCATTGGTGTTTCTGCATGTGCGCCTTTGAGTGCCTCGTTCCAATTCCTGAACCTCCAGCGGGAAATCTTGCTAGAGCGCTTGGGACTCCAAGAACTCGAGAGAAGAAATCATTTATCTCAATGTTGTAAGTTTGTGCGACGATGTTGTCGCCGCATACACGCGATGAGAGAAGTTTGCTGTTTGCCGCTGGGGTGCAAAACGCTGGGTGAGCCGAAAGAGGGATTGAAATCTTTTCCGGTACAGACTGTCCACGGTATTCAATGTGTAATAAGCCTTGATCAAAGTCAAGTGTTGGGCGTATGAGGGCCATTTTTGGATGTCTCTTCTGGCTTAGAGCTTGCCCAGTTCCTTGGTGGATCAGACACCACTCTCTGTCCCAAGCAAGACCTTCCCGTCTGACTTCCCAATTGGCAGTCGCGGGAATATTATATCCTCCACAACTTTTGATGGGGTAGATTGTAAGGCTTTCAACGAATAAATGAGTGGAAGGCTTTGTTTCTGTCTTGAGATCTAACTCATAGCGAACTGGATTGTTCTCTACATAGAATTCTTCCACAAACGAAACGAAAGCCTCCACATCACCTACCGTGTTCATTGCACCCAAACTTGCTCTGATGATGCCAGTAATTTTTCCAGCATAAATGTCGCTTTCCACACCACACCTAAAGCCTGCCGAAAAATTCCGCCTCATTTCCCAAGGCTCGAGTTCCAGATGACTAGCGACACCTCCAGGATTGCAAAGCCCTCCGCTTCGAATATGAAAGTTTCGGATAGACGCCAATCTTTCAAATTCCACATTACTGACCCAAGCACCTTGATCGTTTTGGACATTGAAAGCAACAACTGGACCTTGCATATCCTTTTCAGAGAAAACAGCCTTGGAATAAACCACGCACACAGGCATGGAATTGGCATGTTTTAGGGACGTCAAGCCAGTGTAAAGCTTTTCTGCTAAGAAAGCAGTATGTTTGGCGATGCGATCCATGGAGCCATACAAATCGGCGTGAACATCGATTGCAGAACTCAATGCCATGATATTGTGAAATGGCAAAGTTCCATCTTCAAGGCTCTCATGTAGAGATTGCCCTTTTAAGGCATGCCATTGTTCCTTGACGGACAGTACGACATCAACAGTACCTCCTCCAAAATACTTTCGTGTTTGAAGAACAGCACCAGAGTCTTTCCGAATGATTAAAGCTCCCAAATCTGGGAAACCAAAGATCTTATAAAAGCTCAGAACCGTAAAGTCGGCCGTTGTAGTGGTATCACTGAGATCCAGTTTCGCCGTTGACACGAGCGCAGAGGCGTCTAATAACGTGTATGTCGTGGACGAGTTTGGAGAATATAGGGATTTTGCCCTTTGTACCCACGATAGAGGCAATCGCCGTCCATCAAGGTTCGACTGAGCGGGATATGCGAAAAGTCTCGAGATTAAGTCTGGCATATCTCCCCCGCGGTCCTTGCATAAAAACCAATCTTCGACTTCTTTGTCGTCAAGACACTGACTCGCTGTGGCCACTTCTCGTACACCAACCAAGCTCGTATGCGAATCCCGGTGGTATGCAAAACTGAAACCCCCATCCAGCGCTCGCAGACCGTCCATAACCAACTTAATTCCAGCAGTTGCATTAGCAACAAACACTACATCAAAGTCTTCTGGATCAGCCTTGAAAAATCGAAGGACTTTCAGACGAGTGTCTTCAATTCGAGAGGTTGATAGCTGCGAGGAAGGAGAGGCGGAGTGAGGGTTTCCATAAAGATTCGACATCATATCTGTTGTAAACTTCTCCATGAGTGACTTTGAGCAAAGAGTTGTTCCTGCGTGGTCGAGATAGATGGCATCTGTTTATTTTATTAGCAAATTTGTCTCCTTTTCCCTCTTTTTTTGAAAAGTTACCCTTGAGCATGGGATACTCCTTCTCTCTAAATGTTTCGACATCGCGATTATAATGGCCCTCCATCGCAAGTCACAACGGTTAAGGAGGCTCTAGATGTCCCGTTCTCTTCGACGAGAACCGAACAGTTTGAAGGACAGAGGTTTTGGTCATTCTTCTTTAGAGAAATTAATAGCAAATGGCTGGATAGCTAATCTTGATGGCAACGGAAGCCAGCGATGTTGCAGAACTCGGCCGGCTTTGTTCGGAGGCTTCCGGCCATTGCGGGTCTTGGCATCGGAGCGGATCATCTTCAATGAACCTGAGGCGCCCAAGGCTGTCAAAGTATTTGCTAGACGGGGAGAGTTTAGAAGCTTTGGAGCATCAATTACCTCAATTCACAACACAGCACAATGTTACGGCCATCACTCGCCCCCCGAATAGGCCGCACGCTCTTCAAACAACCCTCCTCCTTCGCGTACCGTCGATCCATACATTCAGTTCCGCCTCTAGATCAGAACTTCACCAAGGATGGTGTACCAGGACTCTTGTCTGTAGATGGCTTCAACATCGCATGGACACAATATCAGGAGATGATGGTGCAGGGCCTCAATCGGCTATTAGTGGGTATGCAAATGCTTCATTATTCTGTAGCAATGAACTCAACCTTTACTGACCATCAATTAGCACCCGGAGATGCGAACCTAGACGTTAAGAATATTCTTGAAAAATACGCCCGAGACCCCAATCAAGCCCCAACCTTCAACTATGCCAGCATGGCTCACAACAACCACTTCTTCTTCAAAACACTCTCTAGGGATGGTGTACGCCGCAACATACCTGTACATCTCAAAGAAAAGCTCGTTGATTCCTTCTCCTCGATCGATACCCTCAAGAAGGAATTCGTCAACACTGCATGTGCCATGTTCGGTCCCGGCTTTGTATGGCTAGTGGTGGATACAGCTGGAAAATACTCCCTGGTGTCTACCTATTTGGCTGGTTCACCATACCCAAAGGCCCATTTCAGAAGACAAAATGTGGATATGAATACGGAAGATAAATCGATCCCTGAAGCCGTAAGGAGAGCGAACCAACAACAGCCTGTAAACGGAGTGGGAGCCCATGGTCCTCAAAGTGGCAACAAGCTCCAGCTGCCTCCAGGAGCTGCAAACATCACTCCGATTCTCTGCCTCAATACCTGGGAGCATGTGTACCTACGAGACTATGGTGTAGCCAACAAGAGATTATTTGTGGAAAAGTGGTGGGATGTAATTGATTGGGATGTCGTTTCACAAATTGCGGGAGAGAGCAAAGCAGGAAATGGAAGATTATTCACAAAATAAGTTCTCTCGGGGGCGAACAATGTAGCATATTTGGAGATTTACGAGGGCGTTTGGGCAAGGGTTGCTCAGCTGAAATGTGTACTATACTGTATGATCGCCTCGATAATCAAAAAAGTCGTGAGATTAGACGACAATGAAGATAACAATTCTACTATTGAAATGCCCCTTTCATTGAAGAGAGGGTTTTGGTGTTCAACGCTTCACTTTGGCCACAGGTGAGCCAATCCATATTGCAATCTTCCTTCTTTCAGTTTAGCGTCTTGTTCTGCCGAGATTCGGGGAAGTTTATTTGGTCTTGGACTCCTTACTGCTTCATTACTTTATCAAAGCTGCTCAACTTTCTTTGAAAATTCTTGACTGGGATGTTTCTACTATCCCTGCTTTGATTTCTATGCAGAGAGGAGTAAAGTGCTCGATCCACAATCTAACTCTAAGGTTGACCGATTGTTTTGAACACCAGATTCTGCTAATGTATATGGCGGGTTCTTATTATATTTCAATCAGGCCCCACAGTTTATTGATAAACTGCGAGACAACCGAACACACCGACTTGATGGGGATTTTCTTGTAGCGAGTAGTTTCATTCCTGACTTGAAGTTCAACACAAGAAAAAATACCGGACAAAACTGGAATTAGAGAGTATATCTACTCTGTTCCGGTAATACTTGTGGTTGCGAATTTTTTTAATATTCAACAGCAGGTGATTTATGGACGGTAGTACTTCCGATCCTGATTTCAGGGCCTGGTAAGCGAGAGATCTGGTCCTCGATCGAAACTTAGATAATGAAGGCTTCTGAAAAAAATCGCGTTGTTTTCACATTTCGGTTACGGATATGGGTGAAAGATCATTCCCGCGCAGCATTGTACACATTTTGGATATGATCGTGATAGTTGGAGAGACGAGGAGAGATGTCCTAGAATATTTAAACAAAACCTGCAGCAGCACTGGTATGTTTTATTCACCGAGTATAGTACTGACCAATGGGATTGTCACTTTAGACTTTTGGGTAGTATGTCGAGTAGTTTTAGTTACTAAACTATATTGTCTAAGAAGATCTGCCTACTCAACTTGCCCAAATAAAGTTCTAAGTTTTCTAAAAGCATAGAGAATTAGGTTAATACTTTGGCAATCTTAATAACATTTATTAAAAACAATTATACATAAGATATAAAATAATTATATTCTTTAATAGGTCTACGTTAGATTATAGCAATAACCGCCGTTTGACTAGACAGAATTAGTCAATTCCATGGTGGTGAATACAACACACTGGCCCGTATAGAAACAAAATTGACTGGAAGATCACTGTCTTCTACTATTTCTAATTCATAATGCTACAGAGACGAATTGATTAAACAAAGGGATCGTTGTGGATTGAATTTCTTACTGAGATTCAGATATTCAAATCTCGCCTTACAGGGTGTTAAGAGATATGACGTGAGGTCGAGAGTTTTATCTAGGCAAGCTTCACTGTCTGTTCCTTGGCGGACACTTCTTTTGAAAGACCAAATAGAGGTTCACAAGAGTCCTTTCCCTAATTATTATCCATGGCGACAACTTATATTAACGAGAAAATCAGGAAGACATTTCGTTCCTGTGGACTTAAAGCAAGTGGTTGTGTTATAGTGTTTACAGATTATAACAAAGGTAGAGGTAGCATAGATGGTGCTTCTGATTTGAAATATGTTTAGGTTTCGGTAGGTGGTCGTTTAGCGACGGCAGTAATCCTGGTTTTGATTTTGTTGTCTTGTATAACTGATGTGTAATATGAAGGGATAGAATAGCATATTTTTACCCTAACACCTATCCCTGGATATAGATATTAAGGCTGGATTCTCTACCCTAACCATACTCAGAGCATTGTAAGTCTCCCTGCGCTCCTCTGTCTTGTGATTAGAAAACAATCTTCTGTTTCCTGTAAGATTCCTATAAAGTGGAATAAGCGACATAAAGAGGAAGCATTGGTACAACAGACTATTGCTATCAATTCTTCTTCGTTCCATGGAATGTTCAAGCTATGCTCTGTACCCGATAATATTAAAACCCCCAATTCTTGTCAACATACCTATGAATATCTTAAAAATGGATAAACGAGCAACTCGATTCCGGATAGCTTCATAATTATTTCCGGGCCAAGTTTACCTGAGGATATCTCCGCTGACCTCTCCTTCGTCTCATGGTTCGTACGAAAACGAAAGATTCTTCAACATCCGTAAAAGGGTTTCCCGTATTGTTCCAACCCGTGTAACCGTGCTTTATTTCAGGACTCGGTTGTTGTTGTGGATTCGGTACCTTCAAGACGACTAGACCTCTCAATAGCATGATTGCTGGAAAAGATACTAGATGGCCGCTGCCTTTTTCTTCTCTACTTTGACCGTTCGACCTTATTTCGCGAAATTTGTCAGGGCTTCTATACATATACATTGGCCAATAAAATTGATGTATAATTATTTTGGAATTCGACAGTAACTTACTTGATGACGGTAAACCTTCCGTACTATTAGATGACCTAGGTTATCTTCTTGCAACCCTCGTTATATTCTCTTCTGGAGCTCTGGAGTTGATTTCAGTGCTTCAATATAGAAGGTACTGTAATCTTATGAAGTAGCTGCAGAACTTGAATCTCCCAATACGTCGACATTCCTTATCAAGGCCCGAAGTTGCTTTTTTACTTGCTGCTGACGGGTCTTTTTAAGCTTGGCTTCTAGGCACCCTCTCCCAAAATACTCTAATTCAAATTTCGTAATAGGTCTTAAAGTTGGTGCTGCTGAATCTGGTGCCCCTGCTCTTTGAGTGTAGATTGACCTCAAGAGCCCTTCAATTTAAATCATTTGCATAACATCAAAAGAAAATTCTTCAAAGAGGAGGTTGATAGGTGGCGTCAAGAAAGAACAGCTGAGAAAGTAGATAGACTGGGCTCAAACAAACTTTTCCAAGACTAAAGAGGGCGTGGAGTCCACGCTCATCTCGATTTGTTTTGCGAAAGACAAGAACGACCAGTTTGTCATTTTCATGGGATCAACAGAAATAGAGAGAAAACATATTGCCATATTTGGAGCAGCGAATAACAAGCGAATGGACGCATGTAACTGAATGAGAGGCGAAGAATAAAGCAAGTCGGCTTACCAGGCTTGAGCCATTGAGACTCGAGAGAAGAATTTGGCGAGGCCGTAATATTTTTGACTTTCGACAGCGAATTACTTTACGACAATAACACCTTCGTGTCAACAACATACTCAGTTTCAGTATTCTCGTTAATCTGCATTTCTTACTCTCCCCACCAACCTTGAACCTGCTGGTCGGAATAAAAATCTTGTGGGTGGTGGCTCATGAAGATTGGGACCAGCTCTCCCCTGGTCCTCAGATGATTTAGATAATCTCTTGATGGACGGGGGGTAAAGAAGACTTGAGCGAATTCTCTCCATTGATGAATGTATTCCCTCGGTGAGAGCATTGTCTTTCTTCCGTGGCTGTTTTTCAACAACATTTTGCTGCGTTGATAAGATGTATCATTAATATGTCGTTTGTATGAATCTGCTTTGTACTCGGGGGGGGGGGGACATAGCTTCGTTTCCCAACTTAGTTGCCGTTCATCATTAAATATGCTACTACCTCTCTCTTCTATCTGTAGTTGTTCAGCTTCACTAGCAACCCCGATTTCTCAACTCTCAGGCTTTCTCCTAAGATACTAGTTTTTCTACGTTGCCCGCAACCTACGCAGCCGTAACGACAGGCCAGAGGAAGAATGTCTGGTACTTGTCTTATCCGTCTCACTATCGCAGTCCCCAATAAAACAGAGAGCTTCTATGGCGTAGTAGTTAGTACTTCGTAGAAAATATTAAGAACAACCAAGGAGAAGTCCAGGCTTTTAAAAGTGCCTGCCAACTGAAACAAATATGGTGCAGGAACTCGCAGAACTGAACCTATTTCACTGGTTGGGTGGCCATGCAGGCAGCGTTTTCATCTTTCCAGCCTGACAAACAAGCCTTCCTACTCCTGCATCACTTTTTTACCTTGCCTTCCTCTTCCTAGCCAATCAAATCGCTGTATTCGCCTATCCTTTCCTATCCTTCAAGGTGTTGCTAGCCTTCCTGGTCCTAGGGGGGTGGCTGGCTGAGGAAGGAGGGTCTTTTTTAATGCTTCCGATAGGCGGTGGTGGAGTATATAGAATTACTATCCCCCCCCGGCTCTAAGGTTATTATAGAATCCTCTAGAATACAGCCTTACCGCTAGCCATTTTAGTATTTTGTAGGTCCTTTACGAGCATCGATTATTGTGAGGGACTCGGATTTAAGGGGGCTCAGATCCAAGGGGCCTGGTAAGCGAGGGTGTTGGCGAGCGAAGGGTATACGACAGCATCCCGACAGTAACTCGTAACCGGGTCAACGCCACTGATACTGTGGATGGTTTTAAAAGGTTTCTGGATAGAAAGGGGTATTCAGGGTTTCCAGATGTATATAACCAAGAGGTTCGACGGAGGCACGAGGGGGAGTATCGATTATTCTATATTATAATAGAACACTAGTTGTTCTATTACGTCTTCGTACTCTACTACTATTTGGTTTCTTACAATTAGAGTACTTCTTCTTAAACTTCGCTATCTAAGAAAGAGCCTCTTAGTACGTCTTCTTCTCTTTTATATAATAAAGTCTCTACTATAGCTGCCTAGGCTCCTAGTTATACTAGAAGATAATATTATCTATAATATACTAATAATAAGCTAGAGCGTAAGCCTTCGTAAAGCTATATAAGAGTTACTTTCGTAGGCCCTTTTAGTAGTTACTAATTAATACTCATTTATCGACATCCTTATATATTACTCGAAGAGTTTAAAAGGTACCTACTATATAACTAAAATACTACTTCTATAACTTCTCGTCTTCCTTTAGTAATAGCGTCTAATAAATCGGTAGAATTTCGTCGTTAGTATTAATTATAATAGTAATCGCTAATAATATCTTAAAATTTAATCGAGTATATATTATATCGACTCTAGTAAAGTGTGACGGTTATGGTCACGAGGGCTGGAGGTTACATGCTTGCTTAGCGATTCACGCTCGCTTAGCGAGGCGCTAGCGCGCACGACTTGTATTTAGTTCCTAGCTCTCTCGAGCTCTTCTTCTTTCCTCGTCTTTTATCCTAAGAATAGAGTGTTGATTATTCTAAGTCTACCTGAAGCACGTCTGTCACATTACAAAAGACCCTTAGTTAAGGCTAAGTATCCCAGGTCCAAGATTACGCTCACGCCCAAGTTCACGTCCTCGATCTTACGTCTCAATTCCCACGATTTCAACCACTCTCTTCTGCGCAAGAAACCTACACTCCCTTTTTTTCTTTTCGATCTTCTTTTCGACTATTCAAGCCATGGATGCCCTTCAAGTTTAGTCCGCCATCGCTGAATTACAAGCCGAAGTCCAGCGTCAGCGCAACGAGCTCCACCAACAGCGCGATGAAATTCACTTACTTCGGTCAAGAGCACCCGGAAGTACAAAGCCGAAACCTTCACTCCCAGACCCTGAAAAATTCACTGGCCAGGCACACAAATTCGACACCTGGCTTCCTTCTATTAAAGCAAAGCTACGAGTCGACGGCACAGCTATTGGAGACCTCATTACACAATTCTACTACGTCTACCTTAACCTTAACTCCCACGTCTAAGCCATGGTCCTCCCACAGCTTTCTTAAGCGGAACACACCTAAAGCTAGGACTACTAGACAATTCTCGATTAACTCACGCGTGTGTACGATAACCTAAACAAGGTTCAAGAGGCGGAAGACAAGCTATTCACCCTTAAGCAAGGTGCTGACTCAATCCCTACATATATCGCTAAGTTCGAACGCGTCCTTTACGAAGTAAGAGGTTAGGACTGGCCAGATGTTAACAAAATTTCCACTTTTAGGAATAGCCTCAGTTCTACTCTTCGCGGACGACTTTCTCAACAGCTCAACCTACCTCGCGATTATCCTTCATTCATACGCGTCGTTTAACAATTGGCTGGTCGCTCTTCTTCTTCTATGCCACCTCAGCATTCCCACTCCTCCGGCAACGGCGGCGGCAATCACTATAGTGAACCAATGGACCTAAATGCTTTTAGCATCAATTCTATCGGCACATCTTCTTCACCACCACGCGCTCGTTCTGTTTCACCTGAGCGCAGGGATCAATATAGGGCTGAAGGCAGATGTGTACGATGCGGCTCTTTAGAACACTGGGTCAACGATTGCATATTCCGTCCGTTCTCGCTAAAACTAGGACAAAAGCTAGAACTAGGAATAAGAGTAGGTACAAAAGGAGCATACATATCGGCTATTGATACAGGTGAGGTACCGGCTTCAGAGGCCTACCAATACGCAAATCCGACAGTACGAAAGCAGGTAGCGAGGCCAGGCAGACATATGACAGACCCGGGCAGGGTAGTTATAGCAGCGATAAATAACGATGATTACGATAGTAAGGAAGTAGATTTAGACGATCCTAACCATCTAGATGCCTGGCAAAAGGGTATTTTTCACAATTAGTTAGATTTTCAACGCTCGGGGCGAGCTCTTTTCAAAGGGGGGGGTGATGTGACGGTTATGGTCACGAGGGCTAGAGGTCACATGCTTGCTTAGCGATTCACGCTCGCTTAGCGAGGCGCTAGCGCGCACGACTTGTATTTAGTTCCCAGCTCTCTCGAGCTCTTCTTCTTTCCTCGTCTTTTGTTCTAAGAATAGAGTGTTAATTATTCTAAGTCTACCTAAAGCACGTCTATTATATAAAGTAGCGTAAATATTTAATAGTATTATAAAGAGGTTCTAGAGCGATAAATATACTCTTAAACTTCTTTATCTCCTTATTAATCTAAAGGCGTACGTAGTAAGTAGGATTTAAATTTTAGATACTATTAGTATAATCTAGTAAGAGTATAAAAG